>PVIR01028919.1:0-21543 GCA_004026965.1 Petromus typicus | reverse complement strand
TCTGTGCCTCAGCTAATAGCAGCAGGCAACATCTATAGCAACACAAGAATCAGCTTTTCATGGAACCTTATGCTTGGGGAGAGAGAGAGAGAGAGAGAGAGAGGGAAGAATGGAGGGAGGGAGAGAGAGAGTATTTAAAATAAATGTAATAAATATTGACTATTATGCATAGAAAAATAATGAACATTAACCCGTGATGAACCTGACTGTCTGTTCAATGCCATCCCATCTTTTTCCATAGCTTCCAAAATCCCTTACTTAGGAAAAATCAGGCCCAACACTAAGAGTTGCCTTTTGAAGGGTTTGAGCTATAACAACAGTCCTGCTCCCTTTGGAGAAGAGATTTATTGAGGGATGATTGTGTCACTCAGTTCTAGCAAAAGAGAGGAATGGGAAATCTGATGGGGAGGAAGGTGTGTGTGTGTGTGTGTGTGTGTGTGTGTGTGTGTGTGTGTGTGTGTGTCTATATGTGTGTGTGTGAGCGTGTGAGTGTGTGTGTCTGTGTGTGTGCATGAGTGGTGCGTGGAGTTTAACCCAGAGCCTTGTAATTGCTAAACACATCCTTTCTCACTGAGATACAACCTCAACTTCTGTTGGGAAGCAATTAGGAAAATTAAAATTAAAATTTATACAAACAGCATGCTCTTTTTCTCTTCCCTCTACTTTCTGCTTTGAATATTGTCTTTTGAGGATGTTATATTTAGAATTGGGCCAATATGAACATAGAAGAAAAGAAACATGGCTCTTCATGACATCATCACACTGCTGTGTTAATCTTGGAGCACATGCCAATGAACTTCATGGAATAATCAATAAATGTCTTTATTTAGTTGTGTTGTCTGTGATTTGTATCACTTAATAACAACATAATAAAGAAATGAACAAATGATGTCCATCAACATTCATATAGATATGCTTGAATCATTTATTGTATTTATTATTCATTATTCTATCTTAAGCACTGGTACCCAGTAAATACTTATTAAAATGATTGAATAAGTGGGCAAGGAATGTAGCTCAGTGGTACAGCATTTACGTACTATCTGACAGGCCCTATGTTTAATCCTCAGCTCCACAAAAAATTGTTACATGAAATATATAATGTTAAATTGAAATGAAATCACTAAATTCAAAATCCACTGGACACACTTCAATAATTGTTCCTTAAAACAAGATACTATAATAGTGAAGATCAGCAAGTATTCAGAGATGTTGCAAATTGCCAAACACATATTTTATTTAGCTGTCTAAATTTAAGAAATGGAATGCAAATAAGCAGAGACTAAAAGCTTTTGCTGGCTTGAGCATAGGCATTTTTTGGCAGAGAACAAACTCAGTAGTGAGACTAGAATAAAAATTTAGTCTAAATTGAAAAGACTGAACTAAAAATTCAGCTTACATTATCTTTTCATATATCTCAATCATCCAGAAGAATATACGTAGCATTTTGGGGTGGACTATGTTGATCTATAACTTCCATTTGAAAATGAAATTCTCCCACATCAGGCTACTTAAATACCTCCTAAAGCAGCCAAGCATGCCTCATCCTTCAGGCTTGCTTAATTTCTTAGCAGATTGCTTTAGATTAGAAACTGAACGAGAAATCATTTCATACATGTAATGATTTTTATCTTGTTTGCAGAATTTTTTCCATCCAGTATATACAGGTAGTAGTCATGATTGCAAATGGTGTGGGAATAAAGAAAACTCAGAGCATAGAAATGGGTATATCTATCAGCAACCTTCCAAAAGGTGAGCAGTTAGTCCCCAATTAGCCTTCTTCTTTCTGTAAATTCTCACCCTTTCACTCTCATTCATTTGGTTCACATAGATATCATCTTTATTTAAGACAACAAAATAATACCTCAACTCATATTCAAATCCAGTCAATTCCAAATCATCCTCCTACCACATGCCTCCACAATCAGTGTCCCACCCAAAACCTCTTAGACTCAGTTTCCATTGTAGACCAGTGGTGTCTTACTTTAAGTACCCAGTACACCCTATGTGTGCTCTTCTCATCATTCTATCACAGGCACTTCTGAAACGTTGGGGAATCTGTGGACCTGGGAGCATCAGTCAGGCAATGATGGAAGGGGTTGAAGAACAAATATGCATGTCTTAGTCCCTGAGTGAGGCTGAGCATGATTCTGTTCCATGCTATATCCCAGAGGCCTCTAACAGGACCAAACTCCAGTTGAACACAGCACTAATTTAGTCAGTACTTACATTTTACTTCTTTCCCATCCCTCCTTATCCCTTTTCTTCCTTGCTTACTTCCCTACTCCCTTACTGTTGCCTCTTGGAATTGCCTCTCAAATAAGCTCGGTAAACTCAAATCCTTATCTCAAGATTGTAAAGAAGTGCTATTCTGTTTGTTTTGTTTGTTTGTTTGTTTGTTTTTTAAGACCAGGTCTACTTTGTAGTTCAAGCTGGCCCATTGCTCACTATGTAGCCCAGGTGAGTCTTGAACTCACAGTAGTCCTCCTGTCTGTACCTCCCAACTGCTGGGATTATAAGCGCAAGCCACCACACTCAGCACTGTGGTGTGTGGTACTGATTGCTGGTGAGCGTGAGTCTCTATACCCAGCATTGTTGTATGTGGTTACCAGGGATTAAACCTGGGACCTTGAGCTTGCAAGGCAGGTGCTAGAACCACTGAGATAAATCTCTTCCATCACTCTCCAGCCAGTCCTATGTAAGTTCTGTCCCATCATATCACAGAAGACTTCTAAGTTAATGAATGAGATAGATATTCCAAATCCTTCATCTTTCAACCTCACTACACTAAATTAATGGCATCCATCCTCTCAAAACATACTCTTAACACTATGACAGTATACACCACTGCTTTTCCTTTTACCCATCTGCCTGGTCCTGCCTGGTCTCCCTGGAGGGCCCACTTGTTTTTGATCATTAAATGCTGTGGTTCCTCAAGGCTCAATTTTACAAGTTCTTTTCTCATGGCCAGCTATCACTCTGGCTGATTTTATGCACATCTTTCCTTTTCAGTTACCACCCATAAGGAAATGACTCACACATTTGTGTCTTCAGCCCACACTCAAGCCCTCTCGGTATGTAATTGTCTCCTTTACATGTTTCTGATATCTTAAAGGTATGTTGGACTCAACATGGTCCAATGGAAAGTGCAACTTCTTTTCCACCAACATCTTGTACTACTCTATTGTTATCTCTCTGGGAAACTCTTCCATACCCATCCAGTTCTAAAAAACTGAACTATAGTAATAATTCTCCCCTCATCCTTCCTTGTCTCCCTTCAGCACACATGTCTAAGCCTTAAATCCTTGCACTCCTCCTCTCTATTACTATCTCTTGTTCATTTTCAATACTACTGAGTAGTACATGTATGATTTTTTCCACTCTCATCCTCCTCAGATTCAAAATATTTTGATAATTTTTCATTCTTTGTCAAAAAAACTCAAAATCCTTTATGTTCCCGACAACTTCCAGCGCATTTGGCCCTCCACTTGTTTATCCCGTCTTAAATGGTGCCACACTCCCCCTCACCCTGCTCCAATCTTCCTGATCCAGTCTTAGTGACTTTCTTTTGTTCATTAACATAGTGCTCTTGTATATACTGTTTTCTTAAAACACTTCCTTCACCCCATCATGTTTTCCATAGTAACCAGTTTTTCAGATCTTGGGTGAATTGTTACCTCCTTAAAGATATTTTCATTCACCTCCCTGATCTTGCTAAGTCACAACATGAACTCTAATCATCCAACCTACCCAACTTCTATTATAATTATTATAATGCAGATTCATAGTTATGTGTTCAATAAATGAATAACTGCAATTAACTAGTGAATGGAGGAAAAGCTACATTCCCAAAGCAAGAAGAATCTTGTTATCTCCTGTGATGGCTGGATTTTGCCTCCTCCAAATCTGTGTTGCAGCCCTAGTTTCCACTGTGTCAGAATATTACTGTTTCTGTTAAGAAGTCATTTAAAGGGCCGGGGATATAGCTCAGTGGTTCCAGCGCCTGTCTTGCAAGCGCAAGGACCTGGGTTCAATCCCCGGTAACCACATAACAATACTGGGTGTGGAGACTCACCCCAGCGGCAACCAGTACCACATACCAGTGCCGGGCGTGGTGGCTCACGCCTGTCATCCCAGCACTCGGGAGGCAGAGGCAGGAGGATTGCTGTGACGTGAGTTTGAGGCTGAGCTCAGGGCCAGCCTGAACCACAAAGAGAGACCCTGTCTCAAAAAAAAAAAAAAAAAGAATTCATTTAAAGAGGTAACTAAGTTAAAATAGTGTATTTACATCAAACTCAACATTACTGGTATCCTTAAAAGAGGAATATATTAGAACAAAGACAACACTGACAGGAGGGTGACCCAGGCACAGACACAATAAGATAGCAGCCATGTGACAGCCAAACACAGAGGCCTCAGAAGAAACTAACGCTGCCAACATCTTGATCTGGATTTTCAGAATCCAGAATTGTGAGAAAATAAAATTGTAATTTAAGTCACTCAAATTGCTGTACCTTATTAAGACAACCTGGAAAATGAATATATCTCCATTACCTCAATGGGTCAGTGTGCACTACTTTGGAATGCATTCAACATCATCTCATCCTCAAGACATAGTCTCACGTACTTGGCCAAATAGAGTCTCTGACTGCCAAGATGTTCCCATCTGTTCTGCACAAGGCAGCATCCATCACTGCCCTACATGTTCAAGGTGGAAGCCAATCTTTATAAACTGAGGGGTGAGATGACCTTGGTGTTGTGTTCAGTACCATCGCTATATAGGTAGAGACCAGTAGTATACTAAAGATGAAATTTCTTTGGAAGCATAAAGCAATACTTCCTAAAGAAGCTGCCTTCAAACTATTTATGATATCTTTGTTGTTGAGGGAATTTACAGTTTCCTTTTCTTTTTAAAGGAACATATAGGGCCAGGGAGTTAGCTCAGTGGTTCCGGCGCCTGTCTTGCAAGTGCAAGGGCCCGGGTTCAATTCCCCGGTAACCACATGCCATACTGGGCGTGGAGACTCACTCCAGCAGCAACCAGTACCACATACCACAGTGCCGGGCATGGTGGCTCACGACTGTAATCCCAGCACTCGGGAGGCAGAGGCAGGAGGATTGCTGTGATGTGAGTTGGAGGCTGAGCTCAGGGCCAGCCTGAACCACAAAGTGAGACCCTGTCTCAAAAAAAAAAAAAAAAAAGGAACATATAACAACATTTCCTACAAATTCTATGACTAGGAATTCTAATATTTCTTTTCTTTTACTCTTTTTGCTTAGAATAGATATGACTACTGGTAAAGTTTCCTACTTGATAAGACTTTGTAAGTGGGAAGCAGTAGATTATAGTTTTCTTTTTGTCTCTCTAGAGACTGTTTTAGAGATATTTTTGCATATATCTTAGCTCTTTTTTTTTTCTATTTTGATTTAAGACAGGTTGTGCTTTGTAGTTCAGACTGTCCCTGAGCTCATTATGTATCCCATTCCAGCCTTGAACTCACAGCAATCATGCTGCATCTGCTTCCTGAGTGCTGGGATTACAGGCATGAACCACCATGCCCGGCATTGTAGTATGTGGTACCGGGGATTGAACTTGGGACTTTGTGTTTGCCAGGGAGATGCTGCAACCATAGAGCTAAATACCTGACCCAAATCCCTGACCCCTGAACATATCTTTAGTTTAATATTTTTAATACAATAACATGAATAATAGGGCAAACATTCTTTGAATATTTTATATCATTTCTATAAGTGGTACCATAAGTAGTTAAATGGCCTAACACCAAAGCTAGACATGTTCTCAAATATGATTAATAGTTCTGTCTTTTTCTTAATACTCCATTAACTAGTGCAAACCAAGCAATCTTACTGCCAAAAGTTCTCCCATTAAATGGAAAAACACTTACTCATTTTGTGAATAAATTGAAGCCATATAGAATTCAAAGCAGAAGATTCTGACCTACACATTTTGTTTTAGATAGACTTAGATAATATAAAGCCAGGATTCCCATATACTTTCATATCAAGAAACAAAAATACAGAACTAAGTATTTAACCTTTTTCTTCACTATAATAATTTTCACACACATGATTATAGCAAGATTCCAAAATATATGTGATTAGTAGCAATGAATGACTTTAAAGGTAGAAAACTTTGGAAATCAGAGAATTCTATGTGGGATTCTCTTCTGATTCCATAAATCTGTAATATTTTAGAAGTTTGAATATGGAGAGGGAAAATGGCCATATAGATAATGTACATGATGGATAGTTATATCTCTAGCATGAAAGAAAATATCTGTCTGCTCAATTCAATAGCATTGTCAAGCCAGGCCCTGAGCTCTCTGAGAATCCAAACAGAAATCTAGTACTGTTTCCACCATCACAAAGCATACAGGTGTGGAGTGTGGAGTTTCCACAGTTGCAAACATTGAGAACCTGGCCTTAGGCCTTCTTCAAAGTGGCTGAAATGAAGGGGCGAGGTAGATTTGCTACCACCATGATCCATAGTACCTGAATTGATATAGTCTTATTTAAGATTAAAAAGGCTCCTCAAATAGATGCTTGTCTAGAATTTGCTCAAGTGCCAAGAATCTCGTGGCAGAGTGATCATTTAGTCTTAGACCTTTGATTCTAAAAGCTAAAATTATTGCTTTATAAGCTACTAACTAGACCCACAATTGGGGCCATCAAGACACAGAAAGTCTGATTCAAAACTAGAGCACATAATTACCTCGCTGCAGAAAATGTTGCTGACTAACAGATCACAACTAAATCCTCTCCAAAAGTTGCTCTTGGGTAAAGAGAACCACCTCATCAAAGTCTGTGTTTCCTAAGATAGTGGGGGATGTCCACTACACAATGAGGGGTTGGCATGGGTGCAGAAGGGTACACCTAGTCAGAATTCAAGAACTCTCTCAGCTGGAGTATAGCTTAGTGATAGAGCATGTGCTTGTCACACATGAGGCTCTGGGTTCCATCTCCAGCAGCAACAACAATAATGGCAAATGATCCTTGAAAGGCAATTCCAGCTCCAGAGGTTCTAGGCCAGCAGTGGTGAACCTTTTAGAGCTTTCAGTGACACAAACAGCCCGCTGCAACATGCATGCCACAGGTTTGCCGCCACTGTTTTAGAGTAAATAGCTAGGATGGTTTTCCCTGATCTGAAGGGTTTCCCATGATACAGGACTTTAACTACTAAAACTGGAACCATCACAGTCAAACTGGAGCAAGTTCATCAACCTAAGAGTTTCTTTTGTAATAGTCTGAGGCCCAGCTTCTGCGCCCACCCCATTTCCTTCCCTTCCTTCACTGGTGTTGATTCACAGACTGCTCCCTAATACATTTCCTGCATGATAATCCACGCCTCAGAATCTGCTTTTCGCCTTTCCTTAAAGCTTGACAGGTTTCCCCATCGCCTGTGACACCAGGTTTTGGGAGAGATACTAGAGAGTACTGTCACCTCCCTTTATTTCCCTTTCCCTCATCTACTTAATGACCTACTGGAAGGGTCTGGAGAGATGATGCCAAAGATGTAGAATAAAAGGAAGTTGATTGGGATCACGGCCAGCATATGGCATTCACTCAGCATCCCTGGCAATTTAAATCCACTTGTCAGAGATGTAACCGCAATGTGTGAAACACTGCTGACTTGTGCTGCAATGCTCATTTCTTTTTAATTGATTTTATTGGTACATTTTATACATACATTATGATCGCATTCATCATTGAGAATTTGTAATTGGGCGTGACACATCTTGATTCTCATTTTTCCCTTTCCTCCTCATTTCTAGTTGTAATATGTGTGAAGTGTGCTCATAGTGAAATAAATTTTTAAGAATTTTCTATCTTTTTTTTTCATTTTTTATCTTTATTGGTACATTAAATATATGCATCATGATTGCACTCCATAATGGGGATTTGTATAAGACACAACTTAATTCTCATTTTTTCCCATAGCCCTACCCACCCTACCACCCCCCATATACATAAAATTTGTTTCCTTACTTTTTTGTTACAATCTCAACATTTTCCCCCTTCACCCTACTTTACATTGAAGAATTTTCTATCTTAAAGTCCAGGGCTCCCAGTCCCTTCCTCCATCCTTCCCTTCTTCTCTGCCTGCTTGCTCATTTGCTCTCCTTTTTTCTCAGGATTTCTTCTCAGCAGAACTTTTAAATAATCAAAATGTGTTTGCCAAGCTTGACTCCCTAATGTCAGATGCAGTGTTATTGAATTCTAAATTTTGTATAACATGAGCTATAATCAAGGTGGAGATCTTTACTGAAAAATAATTAGCTTTGGGGATAGAAAGCTCAACAGAAGCATAATAATTAAACTGGTTCCCTGTTTTTATTTTATTGAGAACACTAAGCTATATTGATCTTCTTTCAAATCAGATGTGAATTCATACAGCCCCTTGCAGATCTTTTCTGAAGTGATAATAGTAAAAGTAATAACTTTAAGATTCTATTCCAGTGCACGTACAAATTTTGGAAAATCCCACCACTTGGCACTTCAATGCCTGACTTGAGGTTCTGAATTCCTCCAGTGGGCAAACTCAAGTGGAAGACAGCGGTTCTTTCTGTACCTGGTGATTCTCCAAATGTGGAGGAAAATCTAAGAGGAGAACAAAATGAGTATAGAGTTTCAGTTTCACAAAGTTCTGAGATAAATATAGTCACAGTTAACAACACTGAATTACACACATAAAATGATTAAGAGGAAAAAATGTTATACTATGTGGTTTTCACTGCAAGAATAGATGAAAGAAACTGTTAAAATGTATGAGGAACAGGATTTTTGGCTCCCTGTTTTGGAGACTGGAAAGTCTGAGATCAAGGCATCTCGCTGCTTCTAAGATGTCACCTCTAGCTGTGTCCTCATGTGGTGGAACAGAGAAAAGAATTTAAAAGAGGCTATCTAGGCCAAGCACAAAGCCACAAATCATCCACTCACTAGATCTGCTGGCAGCTAACATCTGTTCCTCATAATAGTCCTATGGAGAAACCTATGAAGCATCAATTGCTCTGTACTATTTTCAGATGTTTCTCCTAGGGCCATTCTACTTCCTAGTCATCTGAGCTTCTGATTTCGATTCCTCCGCTTCCACCCAACTGGCCTGGTTCAGTTCTCATCTCCCACGGCCATTCTGCTCATCTACACCTAAGGAATATGCCTCCACCCTGTGCATCGGCTCCTTCTTGATCTGGCACTTGGCATAGGATCCCTTGACACAGGTTTCCATCTATATGTTGAACCAAGAGATCATATTTTGTTGCTTCCAGCTTCCTAAACTTTCAGAAGGGGGCCCTTTGCTAGAAATGTCCTCTCTATAGTCAAGAAGTTAAGTACACCATCTATTTTATTCCCACAGCCCCGTGGGATTCCCAGCCAACTTTTATTATTATTATTATTATTATTATTATTATTATTATTATTATTATTATTATTGTCCATTTCCATTTTACTGGCTGCATTTCTATTTCTCCAGCCCATACCATGACTGTTTCTCCAATTCCATGACTGCAGTTGGTGTATGACTGACTGGAAAGAGGTTTTTTGTTGTTGTTTCTATGTAGGATACATTGCTTATTTTCTTTTTTGATATTTTTGTTTGTCTGTTTTTATAAATAGCTTATTTTCAATTTTGCAGTTATTTTAAACAATCCTGATAAAAATGCAGTGATCCCAAAAATTAATTTGGCTTGAGAAAGGATGATTTTATTATGAATGCACATCAGTTTTAGATGGTGTTGTTCTGATTTTGTATGTCATGAAAGTAAAAGTTATTAAATATGATGTGATTTTTATTAGTTGTCCCAAGATAAAAAGCATAACAATCTTTCAGTATTTATCTTTTATGGGAAATTTGTGTTTAAGGAAATAAAAGCCCTAGTGTTAATGCAAATAAACAGGCATAATGATTTATTTTACTCACTCTCTCTCTCTCCAGTGCTACAGATGAAATCCAAGATTTCAAGCACATTAGACAAATGCTTTACCATTGAATTATGCCCTTAACCCAAGTCTCCTAACTAAATGTACATTTCAAAAGAAAATTAAAAAAAAAAACTGTATCTATTTGTTGCCATCTTCTTTCAGCTAAGTGTTGACTAGAAAGTTATAAATTTCAAAAAGATTTGAACCTAAAGGATTCTAAGAATAAAGACTGAATGAGGGCCAGGGATTTAGCTTAGTGGTTCCAGCATCTGCCTTGCCAGTGCAAGCAAGGTCCTAACTTCGATCCCGATCCCTGGGAATCTCATACAACAATGCTCGTCATGGTGACTCATACCTTCAATCCCATCACTCTGGAGCCAGAGGCAGAAGTATTGATGTGAGTTCCAGGTTAGCCTGGGCAACATGGGGAGTTCAGAGCCAGCCTGAATTACAAAGCGAGACCCTGTCTCAAAAAAAAAAAAAAAAAAAAAAAAAAGAATTAGCTAAGAAAAGCCCAAGATTTTTAAATTTTTCATCAGTTTTACATTTACATCAGTTTTACAATTATACATCAGTAAAGGTATAATGCACATACGATTTTTTATAACATCATCTACACTTTCCTCTCTTGCACAAAAAACCATTTTCTCCTTTTGTAGCTGATTTGATTTTATTTAACTATCTTATTTCTCCAAATACATTTCTCTCAGTAATGTTACTTCTCAATAGTTTACCTCAAGCATAATTAATTGACCTCTTACAATGAAATATCTTTCCCTTTTAATATCATTCTTTTTCTTTTAATATCTTTCCCTTTTCTCAAAATTCTTACATCTTAATTCCAGTTAGACTAATATTGTTTTTCTATTTTATTATGGCAACATGAATATTATTCAAAAATGAGCTTTGTGGCCAAATACGAATACTATTTCTTTTGCATACTTTTGATTCTTTTGTCATTAACAGTTGCCTCATTTTTGCAAGTGATTGCTCATTTTCCATGTACTTAATGCTAAACTTTAAATACTACAATTTCTGCCAAGTGCCTGAATCTCCCTCCCAGACATCCAATCACGTGCAGTGTACCACAGGGTTCATATCTCTGTAAGAGGTCTTTGCCAGCACTTTTCATCATTGTCGTCCGTGGTCATCATTGTAGCTGTTGTTTTGCTAAAGATCAAACGCAGGGGGCTCACTCACCAGGTGCTCTCCCACTCTGCCTCATCTCCAGCCCCCTGAGCACTTTTGTAACTGTGCTGCTCTGGAAGAGTTGCCCTCCATGTCTGTTGTGCTGCTGCCAACCTGGAAAACATCTTTGCCTCAATCCTGAGTTGGCTTCCCTGGGCCCTGTATTAGAGGATTTCTTCACATACCCTAAACTAGCTTCCTATTGGAGTGTAAAATGGTAGATAAGTTTTGGAAATGCTACATGTCATCCTGTTGGGTATATGTTGATTTCATGTTGGAAATCATTTTTAAAGTATTGTTCCATTCTTTTGCTTGCCAGCAATTGTTAAGAAGTTTAAAATTATTACAATTTACTATGTGGTTTTATTCTTGTCCTTGTCTCTATCTCTGTATCTTTCTATTATATGAGTGATCTTTTATATCTGAGGTTCTGAACTTCTCAGCGATGAGTCCTAGAGTGAATTTATATTTATCTATTGTCCTATTCACTCTGTGATGTTGTATTCCTAACTTGGAATACATACCTTTAATTCTTATCATTTTCTTGAACAATCTAATTGACAGTTTTGACCTTTCTATTCTTTTCTCTCTTTCTGGGCCCCCTCATATTTGGATTTGGGAACTGCTGGATTGTTGTTTTTTGGTTTGTTTTTGTTTTTGTTTTTTTCATTTTCTTTGCTCTCGCATTTTTCTGTCTTTTTTTTTTTTTTAATTACTTTCTAGGAGCCTTCTTAAAATCTATCTATATCTTTTTTGAGAAGGGTTCTTATTTTGTAGTTCAGGCTGGTCCTGAGCTCACTATGTAGTCCAAGTGAGCCTAGAACTCACAGCAATCCTTTTGCCTCTGCCTCCTGAGTGTTGGAATCACAGGCGTGAGCCACCACGCACGGCACTGTGGTACGTGGTTACCGGGGATTGAATTCGGGACCTTGCGCTTGCAAGGCAGGCGCTAGAACCACAAAGCTAAATCCTCGGCCCTTGAAATCTATATTTTGAGATGGGTCTTTCCCCCTAAAAAAAGAGGACCCCGAGAAGAGTGGAGTGGGGAGAGAGGGGAGGAAAGAAGATGTAAAGGAATGAAGATATGTTATGTGTTGTGTAAATGTACCAACTCCCCACAGTGAATGCAATTGTTATATACTGCAAAGATGTACTCAAGTTTTTAAAAATCTATCCTCCAATACATCTGTTAAGGTTCTCATTTATGCTCTCTTCTGTTGCTAATTTTTACAAAGTGTGTTTATCATCTGAATGCTTCCTTTTTATTAATAGCCTGGTCTTTTTTACATGCTTGTAATATCTTCTTTGGTAATAGAAAATTTAAGGATTTTTAAAAATTATTTCCTCCCTGATTAGTAACAGTAATCTCAAACTTGCTCCTTCTCCCCCAGGAAGTTGTTATTGGTCTCAATATTATATATGATACTTGCATAAGATATTGTGTAAGATTTCCCTCAGAGGCTTGGTAATTCTTGATGTTTGTTTACATACAAAAGTGTGGCATTAAATACCTAACTGGAAGTTCTGACCAATCAGAGTCATTCACCCCCCTAACTAAATGATTAATTTAGAGATAAGTATGTTATTCCAGGCCAAGTTAATCAAAGTCTTCCTTAGATGACCGAAATAACTATTTCCTGTTCTTGTGATTACTAAGCCATCAGAACACGAGTTTTGACCTTTGGCAGCATTTTGGCCTACACCTAAAGAGTGATTTCAAGAAATGAAGAGGCGGAGCTAGGAGTGTACCTCACTGGCATCGTATGTGCAAGGCCTGGGTCCTATTCCCAGCACCACAAAAAGAGAAGAAAACAGAGAGATGAAGAGACAGACTGAATATAGATTACTTCACTTGAAACCCTGAATTCAATAAAACTACAGGATCCCTTAACTCCTCCATAACTTCGGCTGCTATACATTTTAGTGGGTTTTTTGCTAAAATTATTTTGAGTTGTGTATCCATGAGTTTCAACTGATTTTTTGACAGATACAACATATTTTATAATATTTCTCTGGCTGCCTGAAAATAATGTAATTTATGCCACCTCCAAATGCAAAAGTTCATCAAGAATTCATTTTACATCAGCTTTTCCCTGATGGCTCATCTACCCTATGAGTACCAGTGTGTCATCCAGAACCCAATATAGCAACAGTGAGAATGTATGATTTGGGAACAGACACAAAAAAATATCATCTCCAAGTAACGGCGGTCATAAATTAACATTTTCTCTGAGGGCCATCTTTTCTCTCAAAGATCTTATTTGGTTCTGGGCTATTTCAAAGAAAAGAAATTGGGCCAAAGATATTCTGCAATTTCTTATTTTTCAATTTTGCTTACTTTATCTTGACAAAAGCTATATTAATTCCACTTTCTCAGCATTTTTTCCCTAGCTTGTTTGTGATAACAATGTAAACATGCCTTATTCATAATGTCCTTATTTCCCAGATGCAACTATTCTTGATCTTGAATGGGTTTTTTTTAAACATACTCATTTTAACACTCATATTCTTTACTCAGTTTCCACTTACTCTTTGAGCATGTGGGAAATAACCTCTCAATATAAGAGGCATATCTATTATTTAGCAAATTCTGGTTCAGATTCCTCTGACATAAATGAGAATTTAGAAAACCATACTGATGCTAAGCCACATGTGAATGTAAAATACTTTAGCTTTCCAGTGCTTCTAAAGATAGTTCTCCAATAAACTTCACATTCCTGCAAAATCAGGTTGCTGTGGAAAATCTGTGTCTCACACTGCTTACCCCACAGGGCCTGATGAATTTTCTCTGCCCATAAACAGGGACTGCAGAATAATGACTAATTTTACTTGGAAACAGCTTTGCTTGTCAAAAATACTTTTAGAGGTTTGTGCTATCAATGTTCCTGATTTGAAAACATTTAAAAATGGTGTTTATCATATTTATTAGTAATTTTTATCACACATGAGCCTGTGGGCATTCCTACAAAGTCTTTACACTGCAATAAAGAGAGGCCCTCATTCATTGAAGTTCACACTCTGCAGTAAGTGTTATAAAAGGAAGAAATATGCTCTTATCTCAGAGATAAAAATTGCTTCTAGGACCAGAAATTTAAATGAGGAATTGGACATGACCAAAAAGGGCAGAGTTTGAAAGCCCCAGAGAAAAGGACCAGGCAACCCTCAAACATCACTTTCCTGATGACAAAGAGCCCCTAGAAGGCTCTTTGGTTCCTGATAGCCTCGTCTTCTAACTTCCTCCTTTTTTCCTCCTCCTTTTTTCTTCTAATCTATGGCTCTAGCCCACCTTCTTTCTTTTTTACTTTTTATCACCTTTTCCATCTTACAGATTGCTATTACTCCTGTTATCTCTCAAATACAACTCTCTTGTTAACATAGTCCAATTTTTTCCTCTCAAGCTTCATCTTATTTAAAACTATTACTAGCTTTAAATATTTTGATCTGGAAGTAAGTGCTATATTATTCAGCTTTGCTATTATTGGGACCAAATACTCAACATCTATGATTTAAAGGAGGAGAGTTTTACTTGGATCATGGTTTCAGGGGAATTATTCCATGGTAACCTAGCTACAAGGCAGAAAGATAATGTGGAGGAGCAAAGCTGCTCACTTCATGATGGTCAGGAAGCAGAGCAGGAAAATAGTGCCAGAGAGGAAGGAACAAGGGACCAGATACACACCCACTATGACCCATCCAGACACACTCGGAAATGTGCTTTACTGATCCCCCAGGTGACTCTCAAACCAATCAAGTTGACAATTATACTAAACCATACACTACAGCATGTATCATAAGAAGACTTGTTAATATCACTATAGCATAATAGATAAGGAATGAAACATGTTCTAATTTTCCCCACAGGGTCTCATAAATTTTCTATGCATATAAACAGGAACTACAGAATAATGACTAATTTTCTATATATATACACACAGATTTGGTAATTGAGACAGACTGCAATCTAAATTGTTCCATTAACTCTTCTCTCAAGTATTACAAGAAGTGCTTCTCCACCCTCAAAATACCCAGAAAATAGAACAATAAGGCATTTCTTTAAACTCATATAAAGATTATTAGAGGGTGATCTATAAAGAAATTTAACATTTCTTATTTTTAGGAAACAAAATATCCGTGAGTTCCTGTTGCACAAAAGGAGATTCATGCACACTAGTGTCATTGTTCTTATTTTTCCTAATAAGCCAGTGGCAGCAGATTTCTACTTATTTGATCATAAGGCTATAGGAATATGTTTTCTCTGAAGTAACAGTTATGGTGGATGTCTTAATTACTTTTCTCTCATTGCTGAGACAAAATACTTAACACCCAAAGTCAAAAGGGAAAAGGTTTATTTAGTCCAGTTTATAGAGGTTTTAGTCCATAATCAACTGGCTTCAAGGCAGGACAGCCAAAAGGCACAGTTCATAGCTGATAGATGCTATCAAAGCAATGAGACACTTTAACAGCATCTTTCTGCCTTTTTCATCTTATTCAGACTACCTACTAGTGAGTAATATTCATATCCTTAATCCTAGTGCTCTCGGGCCTGGCCCCATCATGAATCAAGCATACACCCTAGATTCACCTGTCTCTGAAAAAGCATGAGGCTTCAGTGGACATCTAAACACAAATCTTAACAGTGAGGAAAAAAACTATTTCTCTAGCATCAAGATCTAGATTTGTAAAATATAGAGAATTAGATTAGATCATTCTGAGTTTTGTTTTTGCAATAATAATATTTTGTGCTATAGATTAGTATGACTGTGTCCTTTTGGAAGCATTTTCTCTCTTATTGTTCTTTTTATTTTTTGAAGGAAAAAATTCTCTTTTATACGAACACCTTCATGAAACCATTACTGTATATTGTATAAGTCCATTCCCTTCAATCCCTCATTACACCTTTCTCCTTCTAGGGACAGTGCAAAGATTAAGTCAACTAAATGCTGTAATTCTAGACTCTCTTAGCTTCATATTCTTACACTGGGTTAAGAGTTCTGAATAGCTTAGCTGATACTCTCTCGTCTTGTTTTTTCAAGAGAATTTCATTCCTGACCTTCAAGAGTGGAAATAACTCAACAACAAAACAAGAAATATTTTGTTGGAACTGTTTCTCTATACTACAGTTTCCCTAAGCAATAAGTTTAATCACAGGAAGTTCCAGTACAATGGTGGGCATTCTTTCAGGCAAGAGTTTTGACTTTCATTCTGGAATGTTGTTTAGGGACACGACACATGAGGTGGATTTATGTTTCAGTATTATGAGATAAGCTTCTGCCAGACATTTTGTTCTTGAATTTAAAACTACTCCAACACAGCACTTGAGTTTTATTCATCTCTGAAGTCACTCCCATAACCAGTTTATTGAGAAATGGGTTATAAATATGACTGGATTTATTTTTGATCCAATCACTGCTTTCATCCATGTGCTGTCAGATCTTCCTCCCCTGGTGAATAATGAGTCATTTAATGGATATCCTGGAAGATTCTATTATCTTCTGGTGGCTTTAAGTTAATTCAAGACTGGCCCAGGTTACACTTTTGGTTTCAGACTTGATTTATAGCTCTTCTCTTTACTGCCACTAAAACAAGTTTAGTCTAGGACAATGATTACTACTAGTGAGGAGACTTAATAAGTTCTGAGGCACAGTTTAATTTTTCCATTCATTTTCCTAACTAACTACAGAGAGGAGACAGGGAAAGAAACACTTCTTTACTTTGAATGATTATCTTTATTTGCTGTCATAGTGTCACTAGCTATTGTTTCTTGATTGTTGATACCTCTGTAATAGATACCTGTAATAGCCAAAGGCTGCTCTAACCTGGGGTAAGATATGAGTGCATCATTCCATGGAGATGATAGATTTCAATGGATTTTTCTGTTTCCCAAGATTCTGAAACACATGAGAATTTTTGTTTTGGCTTCTTCCTACTCCCCTTAGTTTCTAGGGCTTCTATTCCTGGCTCATCTCTAGATATAAGGAATATCTTGGTTGGCAACTCAATAGAATGAACCAAACTCACTTGCTATCTTACCATGATTCCCAAAAATCAGATTCCTGGACCAGAAATGTGAAAACAGGAATAGGGAAGTGAGGAAAAGAAGGAAAGCAAACATCAAAGATTACATTAATAAGCAAGTTAACTGTTAGGCAAGCAAATATAAGCTCACTGGGGACCTCCAGGAGGTCAGAGATGCCTAGACAGGTGGGGAGAGACAAATCATGGCCTATGAATTCACTCTCTGGCAATTTTATCCACTTTTCATTGGTCAGTTACATCCGTACGGAGTGAATGACATTTATTTATCTTACAGAAATAGGATAGAGGGAAAGAGAAGTGATTATTGGCTAAACAATCATCTACCACATAGAGTCTCTGTTTTGGTTTGGATCTAAAATATAGCCTCAAAGCCTTATGTGTTCCAAGATGCAACTTTCATCAGGCAGTTGGATCAAGAGGCTACAGGGAGTCAGACACATATCTTAGACTCCAAGTGGACCCTTGATGTTGAGTGCAGAATTTCCCATTTTCCATTTAAAATTGTGAATGCTTTATGAAGAAATAACTTATTCTCGGGCTGGGATCCAAGAGGATATAATGACGCAAAATGAGCCTGGAGCATCGTGCAGTACCAGAAAGCAAATCAGTGTTCAAACTCAAGAGAAAAGAAAAAAAGACGGGCATAGATGAAAGTGGTAAACACAACTGCACTCCCAATGGCCAAGCTAAAATGTTTGAGCAACAAAATAAATAGGATTAGATTAAAACCCAAAGTATAAAATAAATAATAATGCTTCCATATTGACACAATATTTAAATGCTTCCCTCTGGGTGTTAAGATTTAATTCCCTTTGTGCCCCAGTGTAGACTAGGTTGTGACTCACTATAATGAAGAGTATGTAAAAGGAAAAGGAGTAACTTTACAGTGGAGAGAACGGGAAGATCGCACCTTTATCCAAGTTATCCAGGTTAGCACCACAGTGATAAATCAAGCAAATACACACATCCCTTGATGCAGTATGATGAAGGGTACTTCACATCTATGAGGCTCTCTTCCTCACTAATCTTTTTTATTATTATTGTTTTTTTTTTTTTTTTTTTTTGAGCAGAGTCTCTCGCTATGTAGCCCAGGCTAGCCTTGAGTTCAGCAATTCTCCTGCTTCTGCCTGCTGAGTCCTGAGTTTATAGGTGTGAGTCACTATGCCCAGCACTGTGGTATATGGTTACCGGGGATCGAACTCAGGACCTTGAACTTGCCAGGCAGATGCCAGAACCACTGAGCTAAATTCCTGGCCCCTTTCTCCCTAATCTTTATCTCTAGTCCAAGTCATAAGAAAATTTCAGATAAATCCAAACTAAGAAGCATTCTATACAATATCTAAGAAGTATTCTTTAAAACTCAAGGAAAGTCTGAGAAATTGTCATGAACCAGAGACTAGAAGACATATTGAGTAATGTAATATGACATACTAGATACAAAAGGGCATTTGTGGAAAAAGTAGTTGTTATGGTTTAGATCTAAAATGCACCCTCAAAGTCTGAGGTGTTCAGAGGTGGGGCTTTTGGAAGGTGGATTAATCCACTGATGAGTTCATGTGCTGTTAGAAAGTGGGGCCTGAATGGAGAATGAGTCACTGGGGTATGACCTGGAAAGATGTATGATGTCTTCTTTTTTTTTCTTTTGAGATAGGGTCTTGTTTTGTAGTGTCGGCTGGTCCTGAACTCAGCCTCGAACTTGAAGCAATCCTCCTGTTTCTGCTTCCCAAGTGCTGGAGTTATAGGCTCATGAGCCACCACTTCTGGCATTGTTGTATGTAGTTACCAGGGCTTGAACTCAGGACCTTGCACTTGCTAGAGAGGCACCAGAACCACTGAGCTAAATCTCAGGCTCCTGTATGATATATTCTTCTCTCTGATTTTTATCTTTGTCCTCTCCTCCAACTCTGGCTGTCATGAGTTGAGCATCTTTTCTTCCTCATTCCCTTTCACCAACCCATTTCTGCCTTGAAGCCAGCCAACCATAAACTGAAACCTCTGAAACTGAGCCAAAACAAACCTCTCTTCTTTTAGCTGTGGTGTAAGGTATTTTATTCTGGCAATAGGAAAGTGACTAATGTATTGGTGAGATCCAAATTCTGGGATGTAATTAATACTAAAAACATCATGGAACTAAGGAGGAGAATGACCTTGGCAAAGATGAACTGTTGATATACAACACTGTGCAGGTGGTTCATATTCTTCATTACAAAAGCAACAGTGATTTGATGGAGTATTTTTATCTTTCCCTAAACCCTTTTTCATATGTCATAGCCCCTCAAATTGTCAAGTTACATACATTTTATTTTCCACATTATCTCCTCATCAAAGACCTAAATAGATCAGGTATAATATATAATTCAATCCTTGCAATAATTTTATGAGATAGTTATACTTTCACCCCTCTTCTTTCCAGAAGAGGATGCTGAGACACAGAAAGGTTAGTTGATGTGCCTAGTTTAACATTACTAATAAGCACAGGAGCCTTGACTTTGAGCAGAGATATTTGGGTCCAAATCTTTTTTTTTTTTTTTTTTTTTTTTTTTTTTTTTTTTTTTTTTTTTTTTTTTTTTTTTTTTTTTTTTTTTTTTTTTTTTTTTGAGACAGGGTCTCGCTTTTGTGGTTCAGGCTGGCCCTGAGCTCAGCCTCCAACTCACATCACAATCCTCCTGCCTCTGCCTCCTGAGTGCTGGGATTACAGGCGTGAGCCACCACGCCCGGCACTGTGGTATGTGGTACTGGCGTGAGTCTCCACACCCAGTATTGTTATGTGGTTACCGGGGAATCGAACCCGGGTCCTTGCGCTTGCGAGACAGGCGCCGGAACCACTGAGCTAACTCCCCGGCCCTGAGTCCAAATCTTGTCCCATAACTACCAAGCTACAGTGCCTTAGATTTTCAGATTCCGAGGTTAAGTGACTGTTTTAAAGTAAGTGATCGTCTTAAGGTTACAAAGGGAATTGGTGCAGAGCTGAGACTAGATCAGAGGCTTCCTGATTTCTAGTCCAGTGCTTTACCCTTCTGTTCCAGGTGCTACTACCTGCACTTTCTTTTTCTGTTTCCAAAGTAAAGTGAAGTTCTTGGAATGTCAGAAAACAATCTGAGCGTATTTTTGACGCTTAAAGCAGGAACAATTTGAAGAACAAAATGCATAAAGCATTGAATACATAAAGTACTGAGTTATAACCTAACATATAAAAGCATAGGCCTATATCCACACTGATGAAATGATTACATAAATTAATAAATATGAAAGAAGGAATTCTTTGAATTGCACTGTATTTAAACAGCTCAAAAAGAGCTGAGTCTCAGTGATGTATGCTTTCAGTTCCAGACTAAAAGCTGAATAGAGAAAAACTTTGTCACTGGGCTAGTTTTCTGACAGGATTCTGATCTTAATAGATTGTCTCAGAGGCTGATGACAATTCAACCTTTCATCTGCTCTGTGAATATTGTCTTGACAGGTCTTGACCTTTTTGAATCCTTGGGATTAGCTTTGTTTACACTGACTTTATACGTAATATCTTTTGGCACCCTTTAGAGCTTTCCTTTAGTTTATATGTTCCCTGGGGTTAGGCAATAGTGTTGATGGTTGATTGTCACCGGCTCATGTCTTCAAAATACTTCTTCGTTCTCAAAGGAAAGAATGCTTTTCAGGATTTTCAGGTTTTGGAGATGCTTTTATGATTTTGTCATGTATTCTTTGGCCATGTATTCAGGTTGAATCTGATCATCTCTTATTTTAAAACACATTAATATCTCAGCATTTATTGATATTTGTGGAAAGTTGAATTGAATACTATTGAGATAATCTCCACTTGGATTTGTAATGCAATTGTAGCATTAGCCAAAAATAACACTAAGAAAATCATTTCTAAATTTAACAATCATTGTAACAACACACAACTTTTACGAAGGGAATTTTCATTTCCAGTATGCTATTGTCCACATTTGAGAAGCAAGAAAAAAATTGCAATGCAAACCTGTATCTCATAAAGTGAAATAATGGATAAAATCTCTTAATGGTAAATTTTCTAAATACTCTAGATAGCACCTTGCATAAAAAATTGGTATTAAGTAACTACTTTTTAGAAAGTAGAGAAGTAAGTGATGCAAAATGGAGAAGTTTGGACTTAGACTATAGCCGCTGGTACTTATTAGTTAGACTATTTAATTGGGATAATAAAAAAGCTGTGGTTCTTCTACAGAATGGAGTACTACTCTGCCATAAAAAATGATAAGTTTGAATCATTTCTACTTAAATGGACATATCTTGAGGATATCCTCATAAGTGAAATAAATAGGTCACAGATAGATACATATCGCATCTTTTCTCTGGTATGAGAAAATGAAGATGTAAATGAGTCCTAGCATTGTATGT
>PVIR01028918.1:0-21556 GCA_004026965.1 Petromus typicus | reverse complement strand
TTTGCTCATGTAAACTTAAGCTGGCTCATGTAAGGTCATAAAGAAGCCAACGTCACAAACTAAGACTTAACTAATGAATTGATTTCTCAATTGAATTACACAGGGTAAAAACCCACTTACCAAGACAGAAGGGAAGAAGGAGGGATAATAAGCACACACTAATTATTGATTCTGTATATACCTAAAATATTACAAACTGGATTAATTTCCTGACTACCTTAAGATCTCTTCAAACAACTTTTACAAATAGCACAAGAATATCTTTTCTCCTGGAAGTGACTCATCTAAGGTCTCATCACCTCAAAATAATGGTAGCAATATAAATGGAATTAATAAGAAAATGTTATCTAAAAATGTTCCTGAGACCACATATTGTTTTTAATGCACCTGTTTGATGAGTATATTTTGGATACTGAACTTTTAGGTATTAACTGCATAATAAACAGAAAAGTTTTATTATACATATGAATTGCTGTTATGTACATTTCCACACGCAATTATTTCAGTGAAAAATACACAAAAGCTAGTTTAAACCTAGAAAGAAAAATATAACAGGTACTTTAATTTCCCAAAATTAATAAAGTATACTTAAAACTTACAAAGAATATTTTTGTTTCTTTTTAAAACAATGCACTTTTGTAACAAATAAAATTTGCCTTTGGAAATTAGTCATAATTAATCTGAAGCAATCCATGATTAAAATATGAAAACAAAATTTTTTTAATAAAACATTGCCTACAGCAATGTTTAAAGAACATTTTGTCTTTGAAACTGAAAGAAAAAGACGGCACTATAATTGTCAATGTGACAATGTCAAATATACCTAGTTAGGTAGACATTGTAATCAAAAGGGAAGATAAACAGGCAAGTGAGAAGCCATAAATTTAATTTGGTAACTTTTCTGAGTGGACAAATGATTCAGTTCTAATGACATATTTTAAACATCTTTCTTTTCACTGGTAAAATGCTTGTGTGGACTTTCGATTTTTCATAATAAAAGAAATAAAATTTTACATATTGACTTTGTATTCTAGTATACCTATGATAGCTTTTAATTTTTCTTTGTCAAAATTTAAATACTTTCTATTAATCATGTCTTACTTTTATTATTATGAAAAATCAACACTCATATATATTTTGAAAAAGAAAAATTACAGCTGGACATTTTACTTTACCCCAGGAAGAGAAAATGTATCCCACAAATTTCTACCATATTTAGAAGTATCTTGGTCAAGATCTCTATGTACTGTGCTTGACTGTGTACTGCACTGAAGGCTGGAAACAACTCAGCAGAAGTAAAACTACCCACTACAAACCAGAACTGCTTATTAAATAACAAGAGTGTTGTCATTAAATAACAAGAGTGTTGTAAGAATTTCTGGACCTTAATTAACTATATTAAAATGAAACTTGCTTCTTACATCACCAGCCCCCCCAACCATTAAAAAGTACCAAAGGCTGAAGGAGGTGTGAGTAACAGTGTGGACACAGGAGACATAAAGGCCACAAAGACAGCATCACACACAGCCTCAAGATCAAATGAGCTTTGAGGCCAGAGATTTAGCTCAGTGGTTTCAGTGCCTGCCTTGCAAGCACAAGATCCCAAGTTTGATCCCTGGTAACCACATACAACAAAGCCGGACGTGGTGACTCACGCCCACCAGCAATCAGTACCACCTACTACATTGCCAGGCATGGTGGTTCATGCTGTAATCCCAGCACTCGGGAGGTAGAGGCAGGAGGACTGCTGTGAGTTTGAGGTTCACCTGGGCTACACAGTGAGCTCAGGAGCCAGCCTGAACTACAAAGTGTTGTCTCAACAACAACAACAAAGAAAAAGAAATGAGATTTACTTCGGTTTTTGGAGATGGTTTTGGCATCCCTCTCTCTATGCCTCTTGTTAAAAGAAGGGTAGAGAGTTCTTACAAATGGCCTCCTATAAAAGAAGTATAAAACAAGCATTGGAGATTAAGGAGTAAGGTACACCAGGCATTGCTGGGTTAAACTGTTCACATCAGAAGTTGGTGAGATTATACTTGGGAGTCAAAACATTTTCTCTTCCATTTGTCACATAAATGAGTGAAATAAGATGATATTAGACAGAGAAGGTGTGAAACGCGCAAGACCTACACATTCAGCGACTATCCCTGAAATCTATGTACACTTCCATATCACTTTGTCACACAGACATGCACTACACATCTCTCTCCTTTTGAAAACTGCAGAGTTAACTCTTCAAAATATCAACCAATAGAACTACCAACTTTCCTACAGTATTTTATAAATGGGTTTTCACTCTACAATCTCTTAAATTCTTATAGATAATTTATCCAACTACTGAGTAGTGATATGAATCGCTCTAATAACCTGACTGAGAAACAATGTTTAAATATCTGTTCCAAAATTATTAAACTTCTAAGTCCTTAGAGTTCACATCAAAACAATATTTACAAAATTAATGGCAGAAATTACAAAGAGGCAGCTTAGATGAATAGGCATATTGTTTTTACAAGATAAGTGTACATAATAATCTTATTTGGTCTTTCAATAATGTAGAGCAGCTCACTTGAGTGGTTGCTCCCCATCAACTCGGATAAGTTTCCCATAGAAAACGGCACTACATCTTCGGTTTAAGAATGGAGGTACAAAGAACAACACGCAACAATCATGCCAACAAAATTCCAGTGATATTTTTTTCACTTGCTCTATAACCTCTACCTCTGCAACCCATGTCTGACCCACTGTGCCTAAAATGTGATCGTCTCAATCACAGCCATTCCTTTCCTGCTGGGCATCAAACTCAGGCTCATGTGCATGCTGGGCAGATGCTCCTTCTGCTGAGCTACGTCCCCAGCCCATCACAGCCTTTTAAAAACCCATTTACTTTAGGGCTCATTCATTATATTCATTCAAACAGGATTTTAGTTAATATACTTTGCAATATTATTAAAAGTAACTGGCATGACATTCATTTATTTCTAAAAGGAACAATGTATTTTTAGGATAAAATGTCCCTAAAGAAATTACACTACTATTTGCTATAAATACTGAACCTTATAAGTACCAGGCACCATGCTAAAATTTTTGGAATTCCTAATACTACCTCTCCCGAAGCCCCATGAGGCAGGTAAGATTGCTACCCTCCCCCCACACCTTTTACAGATGACAGTGATGGTTTGAAAATCTGTATAAAATTGCCTATTATCACAAACGCCTTGATGCTGGTATTGTTTAGACTGGAAGGCTCCAACTCTTTATTACCTTTATATATATTTTAAATCTCCAAAACTCTTGATATCTAAAAGCACTAAATTGTGAAGCTGTGATATTCTAAAGTCAACAGCTTTTTTAAAGTCAACTAGTCTACCCGCCTAATTTTCGAGATGAGGGACAGGGAGGTGAAAGGGCAGGATCACGTCGAGATCCTGGGGCTGTGACACACCGAGGCGCAGGGCTGTACTCTGCACCTCTTCTGAGTTTGAGCTTGGAACATTCCCGGACACGGGGATCAGGAGCCTCTTCTCGGCTTTGGGACGCCGCCGACACTCAGCTGCTTAGGGCTAAGGCAGTCTTGTGCAAGGACCCAAGGGCACACATTTCTGAGACTTTCCAATCGGTGCACATTCCGGTCCTACCCTTTCCCACCAGTTACAACACCTGCTGGTGGAAAGTTGCTTACTGGAAACAGGGGACGAACCCATTCCTACTTCTGACTCACTGTGAAGATAGATTATACTCAGCATGACATTTAGGCGAGCCAAGTGATTAACTGCAGAAACCATTGCATAATCTGACTACACTTGGGTAAAATAATTATGCTTAGTCCTTGTACCCCCTTCTAAACTACTGGTATGTAAATGCTACAACATGCTACAAAGAAATCAGGACAAATGTGACAGGAAGTTAACAGGAATAGCTAACTTTTGTTTTTAATGGTCTCAGTATTTACAAATGCCTGTAATTCTTCCTTGGGCATAAATTAGAAGTGGTAGTATTTTGTCATTAATTCTATTTTCCTTCTTCGTCCCTTGAATTAATAAAGAAATGGCTGAGTTTTTTTCCTGTAAAACTGGGAAAGCATTTTCTTTAAGCATTTATCTGAAAATATTACCTACATGCAGTTTGTTTTATATTATGTAGCTTTCAATTCAGACAGTGGAGGCAAAGTAAAGTTTTGTGGAAGGAGCACTGCCCCCGGAGTCAGATCTAGCTGTCTGGTCTGCTTCTCTAGCCAGCTGCAGGACCTAAGCAATGATTTTAATCTCCTGGGCCTCCCCCGGTTCAAAGAGCAACAAAACAAAGGAATTAGATGACATGAACTCCCACAGTTCTGTCTAGTTCCAACTTTCAAGATCTTATTATTTTTCTAAGAAGAAGCAGTATTTCTTGACAAGGCAAGGCACCGTATACTCAAAAGGTACGACCATTGCCCTACCAGGGAGACCCGAGCCAGGGGTTTCCAGTCACAGGACCAGGGGACATCTCTCCAGAAGACCAGCGGTACTTATATTTCTGGAGAAAAATGAAATAAACTAGTACCTTAAGCAAATAACTAGTACTAAAAATTCAGTCTTTTAAAACATATAATAAAATGTGAAATACTTTTAAGATAAATTTTTTTAAATAAACGTATCTTTAAAAGGTCATTTATGTTCACAAGACTAAGAGAATGTGAAATTTATGTCCAAAGAAAAACTCACTCACAGATGCTCTTGGAGGCATTATGCATAACAGCCTTAAAATGGCAGCAATACAAATATTCATCACTGAAGAATGGATAAACAAAACACAGGATAGCAACACAGTGTAATGTTATTCAGCTATAAAAATGAAGTACTGGTATATGCTATGACATGGATTAACCTTGAAAACATTACACTAATTCAGAGAAGCCAGACGCAAAAAGGATACATATGGTGTGACCACTTATTTCCAATGTCCACGCTAGGCAAATATGTAGTGTCAGGAAGCAGATTCCTGGTTGGCGTGGGCAGGAGAAAGGGAGAAAGAAGATAGGTCTGCCCTCTTGCTTCTACTGAGTTTTCTTTGGGGGACAAAAATGTTTTGTCATTAGATCGTGTGGATAACTGCACAACTCTGTTAAGAAAATAAAAATTAATACGTTTTTCTTCGAATGTGAATTTTATGGTATGTGATATGTATTTAAGGTTTTTATAAAGTCATTTAAAGCAAGTCCCCACACTTCTACAGCAAGCGGAAGAAGCCTTGGGTTAAATGCTTACCCTAATAGTATTTCTTTAAAAGGGTGTGAAAGTGACGTTTTATGCTCCTAAGTGTTAATCTGGATAGTAAACAAATATTAACTGGACCCTATTATGATGGCATTCCAGAGTAGCATTGGAGAATGCAGTAATGAGGCAAACAGAACCTATCCTATAAGCTATGTTTGCTTTTATTTTGAACAAATGGCCTGCCTAAATGAGACTTCCGGCTGGACCAACTGCTCACACTAATAACCTTTGTTCAACAGCCACTTGCTTAAACCAGCTGCGCTGTAGTATCACGAAAACACCGTTCAGAAATACAACAGAGAAAAGACAAACACCGTGTTTATCATGACTGTGTTGGCTTTCCTGTTTAGCCATTTGGGACATGAGAAAACAGGACAGCCTCAATCTCCCTCAGTCTAGGACAGCACTCCTGGCTCTTTCGAGCCTCACTACTTCACCTCATCCAAGCTCCATTCAACACTGTCGGGCAGGATCCCTCCCCAACACATTCCTCTGTTAGCCATCTCTTCTTTCCCATCATGACTCTCTATCCCCTGTCCTTTTCCTATTTCTCCATACCCCTTACAGATAACTGCCTGTAAGTTACATTGACTGGTTTTAATTCCTTTGGTCTCAACCTGTCAAAGGACTTTGTTAGTCTTGTCCATGAATAGGTCCACAAGAGAGGGTTTGAACTGAATGAGTAAACTGAATAACTGGAAAATAAATGGAGGAAAACCTTTGTTAACTGTCATAACACCCTCTGCGCCACTCCTCCTTTTATGAGAGGGAAAGTTTTATAAGACTACAAGACTTGTAGCGAGTACTGAGTACTGAGTGAAGGTAACATGGGCCATGCTCAGAGCACCTTCTGGAGTGTAGAGTCTACCATTGAAGCCACTGACACAAAGATGTATCCAGAGGCCCCACGGACCTGGCCCAAGGACTTCTCTGGAAGACCCTTCCGTGCCTCTGGCAGGGACACCCGGCTCTGGAAGGAGTGGAGCTCCTCGGGCACTCGGGACCTGCCACCATCCAACCTAGATGGTGTGGATAACAAAGGCAACGGTGGAAATGAGGTCCAGAGTGTATGAGAGGTATTATGAAATAGGAAGAAAATGTACAAAGAGAAAAGGGAAAAGGAGGCAAGGGAAAGGAAAGAAGGGAAAGAAAAAAATTCATGGTAAAAACAAAGAATGGAAACAAAGCTTATGTATGTAGAGGGGTGGAGGGTCATAGGGAGAGCAGGGAATGGGGTAAAGATGAGAATCACAATGTGTCACGTACAGGTACAAATTCTCAGTGTTGAATGTGATACTACATATATACACACACACACATATACGTATATATACATATACACATATGTGTAGGTATCAATAAACTTAATTTAAAAAAAAAGGCAGTGGTCATGGTGCGTGTTCCATCTGCCAAAAGGCAGATTCCAGGGAGATATTCTCCCTTTAGGGTATTGACCTTTTGCCTATTCCACCATCTCACCACTTGGAGCTACCTGGATCACTGGGCCAGGGCCGCTCCCCCAAGGCCCAGGCTGGCAGTCAGCTGTGCTAGTGGAAGGCTAATTTCTGCAGAAACTCCTCTTAAACCAGTCCCACTATAGCCTCAGTGTCTGGGCTGGCCTGGTTCCCGGTGGGACTGAATCAGGCAACCTGAGCACTCAGATGAGTTAGGGTCAGAGTATGTCCCTGCTTCTCCTCTTATGGGGAGACCCACTATCTATTGCATCTTCATCCTCCAGGAAGTTCTTGTACATCATGTCACAGACAGTGCTCACCATGCTGTCCTCTCCACCATACCCAGGCAACTGGGCCAGCAGCTTGGGCCCCAGGTGCAGAGAGATGAATCTCTCATTGCTTAGTTTGCTCAGTCAGAGAACTCAGCGTCTCTGGAAAAGACTTCTGGCGAGTTCACAGTGGTGTCTCTGAGGGTCATACTCATCATGCATACCCACCAAAATAACAAAAAAGCCCATTTATCGCTGACTGTGGTCCTGAGTCTGCACACTCTCAACATCCTGGTGTTTGGGCAGGAGGTAAAATATCGTGCACATCAGAGCCTCCTTGCAATGGAAGGTATTACTGAACTATCTTCATCAGGGGTAGTATGAGGAGGTTGCTATGGACCTCTTGGGGGTGAAGGTGGACGGATTCTGTGCTCAACCTGGAGTACCAAATTGGGAGAGGAGACAGCACAGCACTGCCAGCAGTACACCACAACCAAGCCATCGTGGAGAAAGCGAGGCCCTGTGTGACTTGCTCCTTCTAAGAGACAGGAGCTCGCACTTCCCTTGTTTTCATTTCCCTTCTCAACCAGCTTACATTCAAGGATCTTTCACTCTAGTCACCAGTCTCTGGATTTCCCTCACCAAAGTACAATCTTGGGTGAACAACTCTGTAACTTCTCTATACTGGGAATGAAGTAACTTGAAAGAGTCTGGGAAAAATAACAGAACTGTTTGATTAGTTTCACATTCAGTTTATGACAATAAATCTCAAATGAGCATCTGATACATAGAAATCCTGCTGTGCTTTTCAGAAACTTGATTTTCCAATCTCCAAGATGGCATTTAACATTTTCTCCTGTTCTCGAACACCTGTCTTCCCATTACTGCTTCCTACTTCTTTGGAAAAACAGAAATATTAGAGAAGCCGCCACTCACTGTCCCATTATCAAGTCTACAACCACAGCTGCAACCACTCCATATTCTACCACTTCCTTTGCACTCACTTCCCTTCAATATGCACCCTGGATCTCATCTTTCACCTTCCCAAAGACTTTACTCCTTCAATCATCCCCTTTCACTTTCTCTCTAGACCATACCCATTAATTATAAGCACATTCTGGAAATACATCCTATCATTTTTGTTTTTAGAACAATATCTTAACCTCTTCCTCCCAGCTCCTCTCTGCTCAATATTTCTCCTCCTTGTAGCAAAGTCCTTCAGAGGCATGCTTCTTCTTTTTACTGCTTCATGTTCAATTCATTCTTCAATGTCCCCACACCTAACTTTTTTTCCTCAGTGTTCTACTGACACTCCCCCAGCAGCTCCGCTTCATTCATCGTACTTGGTATCTTAGTCACTTTTCATGTCGCTGAGACATACACACCACCAGCAAATTAAAGGAGAGGTTTATGCTGGCTCAAAGTCCGTAGGGGTTGCAGTTCATAATACACAGACTCTGAGGCAGGATGGCATGGCATGGCAATCCTGGAGCACAGAGAGACAATGGAGAGAGGAGAGAGACAACCACCGCAGGCTGCACCCACAGCGATCAACCTCCTCCAGCCAAATCCCACCTCCAACAGCAAATCGGCTATAAATTCGTCAGTGGGCTAATCCACTGAGGAGTACAACACCCCCATGATTCAATCACCTTTGAAAAGCCCCACCTAGAAGCACAGGAGGCTTTGAAGAGAGACATTCAGATATAAACTAACACTCAGGTTCTTAATAACACTTGAATCAAGACTTTTTGATCCTGAATTACACTGTCAGCTTCCACAGATCAGAGATTGGGAAATGTCTTCATTAATTCTAGGTGTCTTGGCTGGACTAAGTGATACATGGGTAACTAGCAGAAATTATTTTGGGGTATTTTCCGAAGAGATCAGCTTTGTAATCAGTCCACTGAATAAGGAAGATCTGCTATGGGCTGATACCATACAAGTGGCTGAGAACCTGGATAGATTCAGACTTTCTCCTAGAGTTTCATAAACATGTAAGTGCTGAGTAAGTGAATGAATGAAGTAGGAATGTCTTGAGGGTTGATGCAGAGAAATCTTCCCCCACATGACACAATGAGATTACTCATTTCCATCGCTTTAAAGCATAAGTCTTATAGTGCGGCCCTGGAATACCCCCAAAGGTTCATGAATGAAAGGCTGGATCCCCAGACGGTGGTGCTTTTGGAAGGTGATGAAACCTTTAGGAGGTGGAGCCTCATTGGGAAAAAGTCACCGCGGCCATCCCTTTGAAAGACAGACTTTGTGACCTACCACTCTCACCAAGGTTCCTTCTCTCTTACCTTCTGGTTGTCATAAGGTGAGCAGCTTTCCTCTACCACCTTTCCTTTGCCTCTCTGCTACAGGGTCAAAAGCAACAGGGTCAGCTGACCAGGGTCTGAAACCTTTGAAACCATGAGCCAAAACAAACCTTTTCTAGAATAAGCTGTTTTCTCAGGTCTTTTGTCACAGTGATTGAAAGCTAACACAAAAATATTTCTAAATTTGTATCTCTTTCGTGTTTCCCCTTAACTGTCAACTTACTATATTCCAAATCTAAGCTTATGAATTATCAGCAAAAACATTGTCATTTCTTCAGTTTTCCTCAGATTAGCTAATGTCACCTCGTTGCTCAAACCAAAGACGTTAGGAATCTTAATTCCTTCTTTTCCATTCTTTTTATAACCAACCTACCATCAAATCCAGTGAGCATTGCCTCCAAAATAAATTCAACCTTCCCACTCTTCTGCGTCACCCCAGCCATAATCACTATTGTTCAACTAAAGTATGCAACCATTTTGCCTTCTGTAAGCTTTGTACATGTAAAGCAGATGTCATATTTCTAGACCAAAAATATCAGGTTTGGATAAAACCCACTACCTACAGGTTCTGCATCATTCAGCTCTTACCTACTTCTCTAATCTCACACAGCCCTCTCCCTCATCACCCCTCAGCCACAAGGGCGTTCCTTTCAGTTCTTCAAATACTCCAAGTCTTTCCTGGCTTCATGCGTTTGTCCTTGTTTCTCCCTCTTGGATGTTTTCACACCAGTTTTTTTAGTTTGACTGGTGCACTCTGTCACCTCTGCACAAAGATTGTCCTCAACGACTCCATTACAGTGCTTCCTCTGACCTGTGTTCTTCTCTATCTTGCTTTCTTTCAATCCAATTTCATTTTATTCATTTTTAAATGAATTTTTTAATCACCTCCAAGAAACTTTAAGGGTTTTTTGTTGTTGTTGTTTTTTGAGACAGGATCTCGCTTGTAGTTCAGGCTGGCCCTGAGCTCAGCCTCCAACTCACATCACAGCAATCCTCCTGCCTCTGTCTCCCGAGTACTGGGATTACAGGCGTGAGCCACCACGCCCGGCACTGTGGTATGTGGTACTGATTGCTGCTGGGGTGAGTCTCCAGACCCAGTATGGTATGTCGCTACCAGGGATCAAACCCCATGGGCCCTTGCACTTGCAAGACAGGCGCTGGAACCACTGACCTAAATCCCCGGCCCCATTCTCTGTGATTTTTACCAGATATGTGAGCGCCTAACAACTGAGAACAGCTGAAGCCAATTCATTACAATGGTTGCTCCTTGAAGAGACACTGGCAGTCACAGTCTTGCAGCTGCCACAGTTAATGTCCTTTGGGAAGTCTTATTTGTCAGCTTTGCTTACTTTCCTCTGTACTACTTCAATGTCCTTTCAAAAAAATCCTTATTTCTTCTCTTGCATCCTATTTTAGCTAGAGTTAACTTTTGTTCTTTTTTTTTTTTAACCAAAGTACTTTAAGTTATAGAAATACTTATTAAAGGATCTCTTATGGTATTGGCACATAATACAAAATTGTAGATTTAAATTCTACAGTAATGACAGTTAAAATAATAAAAATGTCACTTATATAGTATTCACTATGTGTATTACATTCTAAGTGCTTGTTACACATTTACTCATTTGGTCGTCACACTAACCCACGTAATAAGGTAGACATGTGCTTTTACCATCCTAATTGTACGTATAAGGAAACAGGAGTAACAAAGCGTAAGTACTATGTCCACGTACATTCTATCACTAGCAGCACTAGAATTTGAAGCTAAGTGGTCTGTCTTCGAGCTCCGCCTTTACCTGCACAAAATCTCTCTGTCTAGAATCTCTTATTAAATGAGATCAGGAAATGATGCCTGTTAGTTTCAAAAGTGGACCATAATGTTAAGTGACATAAATAAGATGCACAAACGTCAATATTTCGTGGTTTCTCTTATATAAGAAATTCAAAATGCAAATCTGTAGCAAAATAAAAGATTAAAAATAGGGAGCTAGATCCTCTGCAAAAGAGGAGAAGACTGAGAGAATAGGGCATGGGAAGGGGATAAAAGAATAATTAAATGTGCTATGTATATTTACCAACTTACTATGATAAATGTAATCATTCTGTCCTATCAACATGTACTAATAAAATAGTAAAAATTGAAAGAGTAAACTAGAGCAGTTTTCTTAAGTAAGCACATAAACTTTAAAAAATCTTTTTCTTTTAAATTCCTGTTTTCTAGTCACTGTTTTCTAGTCCTTTCATGCAAACATTTTGGGTAGCTTGGAATTCTATGTCTTCCTTGTATGAGCCAAAACCGTACTGCACCAGGAAACATACCAGCTGTGACCAAGACTTCCACCAGTATTCAGCTGAGCTTATAAGCAGAGGACATGCTGGGTGAGAGCCACAGCAGTCCCTCACACCTTCCCTTTCGGTGCCAAGAGGCTCCTGCCTCCCTTCCAGCCAGGCAGGCAGCATATGACTGAGTTTCTTAGGGGAATGTGCATGAAAGCACTGGAAGCCATTTCCAAGAAACACCACAAAACATTCCACATTAGTCTCATCTTTCTCTGGTGAGGCAAACTTGAAGGAGTGGGTAGTATAACATGGAGTAGGGCTGTTCAACCCAGTGGACCACAAAAGAAGAGTAAACTTTGTGTTACACCACCAAGATTTCAAAGTCACCTGCAAAGGCTTACATTAGTTACTCTGACACCATTTTCCTAGAATCAGCTGTATTGATGCATTTATTTAGCATAATTATAAAACTATGATTAAAAAAACCCAGTAACTGGCATAAACAAGTTTGGAGATAAACACAGGTGACTCTTGGTCAGCACACAATATAACTAGTAATGAGTAAGTGTTTCAGTAGCTTATTACTCACAAATATGCAGAGTCTCCAATGGAGTGCAGTCAATATGATTACAAATGTATCCTGGTCTGCTTTCTGCTGCTATAACAGAATACCACAGACTGAGTAATAAATAATAGAAGTTTACTTGGCTCATGGTTCTAAAGTCTCAAAGTCCAAAAATACCACCTATGGAAAAGACCTTCACATCTGCACCCCAGATGGACAGAAGGGCAAGTGAGCATGAGCAAGACAGGCAGACAGGAAATCAGGCTGAACCTCATGCTCTCATCAAGAACCCACTCCCTCGATAGCTCATTCATTTCAGAAACAAAGGGATAAGCCACAGACATGGGGATCTGTCATGAAGGCAGAGCCCCCACGACTTAACAGCCACGAGGTAATTACATTATAAGGTATGAACGGGAGGACACCTTCAAACCAGACAAGAGGAAATGCCGGCGCCTGAGCTGGTAAATCCAGCGGGTGGAAGTCTGGCAAGAAAACTTCTACTGTATGTGCTAGAAGTGTTAACAATGATTGATACACACACACAGAGTTATTGTGATGTTCCTGAAGGGAACTGGATATAACTGTCTTTTAAGCTTCAGAATCCCACTTGGAGCAGGTGGGAGCTTTGAGGAGAAAGCTGAATTTCAGATGTCTCAGGTGGACCTGTACTTATATAACCAGGAGCAGACCTTGCCACAGGTTGAGAGGGTGCAATTTATGCGGGTGGTTTGGCAGAGGTGTGGGTTATAAAAGAAGGGAGGATGGGGCAAATGAGTTTTGTTATTAAGCTGCTACAGAGTTCTGAAGCTTAGACTTGGGGTTACACTCTGGGAAACACTATAAAACATATCCCAGAATCATCGAGATGAGACAAGAAGTAGAAGATATGGGAATTTATGTCCAACACTCCTCCATCACTGTTCAAGAGGTGTTCCTAGATAAATGTGATTTTCTAGGTACTTCTGACCCACAGAACAGTTACTTCTATCTGTAGAAGATTAAATGAAGAGAACATCAGAAACTCAATTCTACAGCAAATAAAAGGAATTTTTAAAAATCTGTAAATATTTGCTCACTATTTACTGAGTTTCTCCTATTTACAAAGAAACATACACACACACACAATGTAATGATTTAATGTGGGCAGTTTGAGATGTCAGTTCCAAAGTATTGCCATCTCACTGTAAAGAATGCAAAGGTTACAGAGCATAATGGTGTTTTCATAAGCAAAAGCAATGTAGTCTCTCCTGTTAAAAATTCTTCATAATAACAAAGAAAGAATTGAACAGCTGGTAGCTATACCTCATGTATCCCAATAATACTCAAGTAGGCATGACTCTAGTATTTATCTTTTCTCACTCTATACCATAAAAAGTGTGGAGAGAAGAAATAAATAGCAATCTGAATTACAGATATACAATACAATGTGAAGACTGGAGCACAAAAGCACTAAGTTCAGTACTAATCTTTAATTCTACTTTTATTACTAAATGCTTTATATCTCTTATTAATCCAGCTGTTTTCAACTACTAAAAAGTGCATGTTTCAGTCATGCAATTCATGTTCTATCATGCTATCTTATCTTTGCTTTTCCTAAGTACTATTTAATATTTTTTAACCTTCAAACTTAGAAATATGTAAAACTTATGACTCATTGTTCCAAGATAGTTTTGCCCTTGGGAAATAAATAAATTCTAATTTAGGGCTACTTCTCAGTTCACAGGTCTTCAAAATTATAGATTTTGGTGGGTATAAGTTAGCCGTTCTTACTATTAAAGTCTGCCCACACAAAAAGAAGAGAAATGTAAACAAATAAAAATAAGCAAATGACAACAACCACCAAACATCTTTTATGGCCTTCTATGGCTGACCTGTTCCCCAGAAGATTGGAGTGTTTTAGGAGGCTAGAGAAGAGCTGGGTTGAGGGAAAGCTGACAGGAACTAGTGTCAAAAAAAAAAGAGTCCAAGTATTTCCCAGACACTAAGTTGCTACACTACCTACTTCTTGAATAAATATATGATGCACATCACATTGATAATCACATTTAAACTCCAAGATTTTGGATATTTCTACACTTGGCCTCAAACTTATACTTCTTGAGTTCAGCTTCCAGCTCTGTCATTACTGCTATGTGGGCTTGAACAATTCACCCCTTGGCTTTGTCCATCTGCAAATCGGACTGCGGTCACTTACTTCCCAGAGTTACTGTGAGCAGTAAAGATCATTTGAACAGAAGAGCAGCACAGTGTGTGGTGTAAGTCCCTTTGCCCTTTTGCTCCTCTGTTCTTGCAGTGATTTTGTTTGTGGCAGATTGTAAGCTCGCCTAAGGAGAGGGACAGGTATTGTTTATTTCTAATGTCCCCCAGTGCTTAGTCCTGTGCTTTGCAATGAATAGTTTTGCATTAAATGAAGAAAAAAAGTGAAGAAATATTTGTTGAGGCTAAGTGCTTCAGCTGTGGCCCTAAATGAGACGCATGAAATGTCTGAACACAAGAAAGACATGGGGAATGGTTTAGGAGGTTTACATGGTAAGTGAATTTAGATCTGCATGAATACGCCAATTTTGTAATCAAACTCGCCATTACTTATATTAAGTGAACAATTCAGACTAATCACTATGGAAGACTGTTCACATATCTTGCTGCTGCTAAGGGCATTTTAATGACTGTTTTGAGAGTTTCCTTATGAGTCACAAAAGAAAATCATCATAATTATTTTACAGCCTGATTTCAAGTTTAAACCCAAAAGTTAATATTTAATCACCACTCCCCAACTTAATGAGCTGCTCTGGCTCAAAATGACTGCGGCTTATGCCCCATAATCCACTGAAGCCTCAAAGTACAAAGACTTTCCAGTCTAGTGACATAGAGAAAAATATGGCTTATGAATGACATATGTTTTAAAGATATTTTCAAAACCCCAAGATACAATGAACAATAACAAACTGTCTACTAAAGACCACCTCACCCAGGCCTGAACAGGGTGTGTGATCCCAGAGCTATGGGAGACTGAGGCAGGAGAATGGAAAATTTGAACCTAGCCTAAGCAACCAAACAATTTAGTGAAAGCTTGTTTCAAAATAAATTTTGAAAAAAGCAGAAGGAGGCTGCGGAGGTAGTTCTATATGAAAGCCCTGGATTCATTCCCCAGTACTGCAGAAACAAACAAAGAAAAACCCTAACAAGACATTCAATACAGGGTTTAACTCATCTAGACACTTCTAGATATATATTTAGCAACATGCGATACTATTGTATAGTATGTGTGTATGTCTTTATTACTGTACACACAGTATACACACATTATTTATACCTAAAGTGAACAGCAAGCTAGGCAGGCTAGGCAGACAGTCTTCCTGTCCAGCAAGGTATCTGCCACCCTCCTGGGAAGACGCCGGGTCAATATAAACCACTGATACCTTGATCTCCCTTCCCCAAACCACTTCCTTTCCCATGATTTCCTCTTCTCCTGTATTAGTTACTCATATGCACAACTTAAATCTTGGCCAGAACTGCAGGCAACCCCACCTGCACAAATACTAAAATGAACCTCACACACCCTGTTCAGACTTAATTTTTCTAGCTTGTTTGCTCATGTGTCCCACACCAAACATTTTCTATAGCACCCCTACAGGGCTCCTCTTGCACATGCTCAGTTATACTCGGTTTCTCATCAGCTTCACTACCACCCCTTTGGTGTGGATCATCACATTACTTCTCACCTGGACTATGATAACAACCCAGGGTCCCCTACTTCTCCCTACTGCTCCCAACAGCCTAGCAGTGAGAGGAACAGCTTTGAAATGTGGGTCAGATCATGGGCCTCTTCTCCTGTGCCATCCAATGGCTTCTCTCACAGTCAAGTCCTACTGTGATCTATGTTCTAGTCCCCTACTGCCCCTGTGACTTCACTTCCTTTTATTGTCTCCTTTGCTCCCAGTTATCCACCCACACTGGTCTTTCACCTCTTCTCATCAAACCTGAGATGGCAAACTGCCATCTCTAGGCCTTTGCTCTGTCCTCTTCCTGCTTAGCCTGCTCTTTCTGCCACATCATCCCAGCCTGCTCCTTCACTGCTCAAGCATCTCCCATCCATGATGCACTCGACTCTTCCTACTTTAATGAGCAAATGCCACTCCCTTACCCACTAGTGCTATTCCTATCTTTCCTTGCTCTATGTTTCTCCATGGACCATGTTACTATGTAAAATATCTCTTTTATTACAACTCCATTAGAATATAAGATCTGTCAGATTGTATTTTATCTTTAAGTAATTGGTAGTTCTGAAAATATTTGTTATTTGTTGTATCTTCATTAGAATACAAGATTCATAAGAATAGAGCTTTGTCTATTTTTCACTGCTGTCTTCTCTGCGCCCAGAACACGCTCTAATGGACTCACAATGCCTACTCATGTTGGGCACCCAATAATTTCTAGGATTAGATGAAATTTAGCTTAGAACCCATGATCTAGTATTTCAACCACACTTCTGTGTATAGACATCTGAGTAAGTTCACCCTTGAGGCGACAAATTGGAGAGGTGTCACTTAAATCTAGACTTTGATAATCTTTTAAAGAGAAAAATCTAGAATAATTTTGTCAGAGAAGTTGAACTATGCTGTTAGATCACTACTTTAAAGATGTGCTTCTCCTAACCCAGCTATTCAGAAAGAGCTTGGACCTTTCAGAGTGGCAAAATAAAAGCATGTATGCTTGATCCTCCAAACCTAAAAGATAAAAAACAAGGAAAGAGAAAAGAAAGTTGCATCTTTAGTGAAATAAGAACTATCAACCACCCACAGTGAAGACCATTTGCCAGATTCAGCAAGATGTAGACCAAAATACCAAGAGCTAATGTATACATTGTCCGACCTTTGGCAGACCACAGACTTCTCCAAATTTCCTGGTGCTTAGAGGTCTATCCAAAATTTCTTTCATTGGAATGAACAGAACTAGAGGGCGTGGCCAAACCACTACAGAATCTGGAAAAACCTTGTGGGGACTCAGGTTTGCTTTCAAAGATTTAGCACATAAAGTGGAGTTGAAGGAGGAATTGCGGAGATAAGACCTTTTTCTTCTGCTTGCTGTGGCCTCCTGACAGAGGAGTCCTGTCCTGCGGTGAAGTGGATGCATGTGTTACAGAAGACATGGTGAGATTGGCAGCTACTGACTCCAGGGAGCTGACGATAAACAGATCCAAAGCTGCCTTGTTTACAGCCTTCACCAGGAATGCTGCACTGAGAGCCACACCTGCCTCCTGCTTGTCCCCCAGGGCTAAAGTAAAAATCCTAACTACAGCTTCAGTTACATCTATCCTGTTCTTTAAGCCTTTCAACATTCTCCCATTGCTCCAAGTTCTAACTCCATAATCTCTATTCTAGTTGGCTGTCTCAGTTTTTGATTGTGATAAGAATAATTTGCATGAGTTCAACTCAAATTTTAAGTGAACCATGCCATATGGTGAACTATAAGCATGATGTGGTAGGGTAGATCTCTGGAACTTATTCATCTTCACAACTGAAACTTTATACTCATTGAATAGGCACTCTGATTTCCCTTCCCCAGGCCTCTCACAATCACTATGCTGCTCTGCTTCTCAGTTTGACTATTTGAGATTCCTGTGTTGTTTGCCCTTCTGTGACTAGCTTATTTCACTCTGCATCACGTCCTCAAGGTTCTCCACTACACATATCTACCAAAAGTACACAAGGGCTCCCTTTTCTCCACATTGTCACTAACACCTGCTGTCTTCCCTTTGGTACCAGTCATCCTAAGAAGCATGCGGTGCTGTCTCACTGGTGTTGATCTGCATTTCCCTGATGATTTCTACTCTACAGGAGCTAACCTCCCCTCCTCCTTCCTATGGCTCGGACAGCAAGTCCGGAAGGGCACAGAAGAATGAAAGGGTCTGCTCACCCTTCTGTACAGGTTTCCCGCGTCCTGCTCCACTTCTTTTACCTAGCAACTTGCTGAAATTTTTTCATTCTTCACAGGGCCACTCCTTTCTTTCTCAGATTCCATTTAAAGGACTTAGTTTTTTAAATACTTATCTTTCTTGGTTCCATAGTGCTTGATATTTTTTTAGCATCAGTAACAGCCTTGTGTTACTTCGTGTATAGGCAGAACGCGACAGCACAGCCACACACACGGCCCAGAAACCCTGGCTGCATGTGCTCATTTGCTGCTTGTTATCTGAATGAGGATTATTTAACCACTGAAATCCATGGGGGTCTTCCCCTATGAAAAGCAATTAATAGTATTATATAGAACCATCTGAATTAAAGATTCCAGAAAAATCAAACAAATGGGAAACCTACTTTGAAAGACCAAAATTACTTCATTTTTTTAATAAATTGAGCTTATTGGTACATTTTAGAAGAAATTATTTAATTTTTTAAGAACAAAGGATTATGTTCATTTTCCAGAAGCAAATCTAGATAGACACACCTAATACTAAAGCCATATCTTTCTGTCTATTGAGACTACTGCCAGATTCTTGGTTTCCTCTTATGGTTTGGTTATTAAATGGTCCCAAAGGCCACATGCTAAATCTAAATGACCTTGGTTATTCAATAGCTGGCACACTATTAGGAAGTGTAGAGACTTTAGGATGTGGGGCCTTCTTAGGAGGAGTAGACCCATGAAGGTGTGCCCTTCAAAGTATATTTTGTCCCTGGGTCTCATTTTGGTCTTGTTCTGCTTCCTGACTCCCTTGAGGTAAGTAGCTTTACTCTGCCACATGCTCCTGCTGCCATTATGTTCGCCCAGGGCAATGGAAGCAGCCTTGGACTGATTCACTCTGAAACCAGGAAGCAAAACGAATCTTTTCTCTTTGATTTGCTCAGGTATTGTGTTACAGTGATGAAAAGAAAACTTCCAAAAACAAGAGGATATAGAATCAATTCATGCAAAGAGAAGTAAAATATGAAATAGCATGAAATGTCTAGAGCAGTAATCTGTGACATAGTTATTTTTCTAATTGTCTTTTTACTGTTTTTTAGTAGTCTTATGGTAATTATTAAAGGCTTTGGAAATATCTAGTACCTTGATAAAAAAACATGGCAACCATAAAGGATTCAGCAGTCCCTCGCTGTGGCTGATCACTAGAATCATTTCTGAAGTCTATTAAAGTGTAGTTTGCAGTCTACTATCCATTGCTAACTCAGCAGGTCCAGGGTTACGCTGTGGCTCAAATGTTTTCCTTTGGTAAAACTCATGCTGTGTTAGGGAGTGGACACTCTAGGAGGTGACAGCTATGAGAGGGCTTCACCTTCATGAGTGCGATTAATGTCCTTTGCCTTTGCCATTTTGCACGAAGAACATCCTTCTCTCCAGAGGATGCAGCATTCAAGATGTCATAGATTCCTGTCAAGCCAGCCAGTACCTTGCTATTGGACTTCCCCGCCTTCAGGATCATAGGCCAATACATTTCTTTGTTACATATTACTGAGTCTGCGATATTCTACCACAATGGTACAAGTGGACTATGCCAGGTCATCAGGTGATTCTGAAACTATGGTCTCTTGTCTCGAGGAGAAAAAAGGATGTACTATGAAGTTGAGGACAAAGGAAAAGCAGACATTTAGATCGTAAAATTGTTAGACTGTAGATTGTTAGATGATCTTAGGCACTTCTGGATACTTTTAACAAAGTTCCACAGATGACTCATAACTAAAATTTTTTCTCCCAGTTATGGGGGCTGAAAATCGCAGACCAGGCTAGGTTCTGCTGACAGGGCCCTCACCATATCCTCACACAAGGTGGGAAGACAGGAAACTTTCTGTAAGTGCACCAAACTAATTCATGAGATCTCAACCATCACAAGCAAATTACTCCCCAAAGGCTGTTCTTCCAAATACCGCCAGACTCGGATTAGACTTCAGTTAACCATGATTGGTGGCTACCAATTTGGAATGCTTGTGTGGGTGTGTGGGCCATTTACTAAGTCCCAGAATAAAAGCAGAGCCTCAGACTTTCACAGTCAAGGGAAGATGAGATAATTCATGGGAATGACCGCTGGCCAGTTAGGTATACATGTGTGGCTCATCAGACAGAGCTCTAAATTTAAGGCCTAAGAATGAACTGAGAGAAGAGCAATGCTTAGGTGTAACTGACAAACAAGACTCCTTAAGGGACCCTGAAGAGAGGCCAGAGATATATAAAAGAAATGAACAACTCAGTATTAATGTACTACTTCATGGGGCGGGCTTGGGCCAAGAGTTTGAATTTCAAGTTCACAAATGAATTTATACCATCAGACAAGGGACTAAAAGGCAAAATAACAAAAACAACAGATGTGTTCATTAAATCTTTCTATGATCTTTGCAATTAAAAAACAAGCACTGTCCAGGATACACACTTAACAGTGACTGGCATGTTTTCATCTTACCGTTATGAACTCTGTAATAACAGGGACACATCCTTTATAAAGATTCCTATCATCTCTCTTTTAGAATCTTATTGGTTATAAATCAGTCCAGAGCTGCATTCTCTTGCTGCATTCTTCGCTTCAGCGATGACACTACCATCAACATTAGTTTTTAAAAACTCACTGAAGATTCTGCCTTAGCAGAATGACAGTGTCGCTGTACAGACACATATTTCTGTGCAGCACTGTGCGCTCACAATTATGACATCAACTGCCTCCAGGCAAGATTTGAAACTCAAACTAGGAGAGCAGCAGGCACACACTTCCTCTGCTTGAACATCTGCAGGTGGCTCTTGCCTTAACATCTGTGTCTGTGTCTTGTCCTAGACTCACCCTAGTTCTCCAGCCCAAGGATTTCCAAGCTGAGCCCTCTTCCGCACATCTCACAGGTGTGATTTCCCTGCACAAACACACTGGGATATTCTAGGAATCAGCTATTTGTTGTACCTAAGTGATCACACTGCTCTACTGAAATTATATTTTAGGGTTATCTTTTGAGACAATAAAAGTGTACTAAAGTGTGTTTGTTCCAGATTTAGTTGAAACAAAGTTAACTGCTTTTTAATAATTGAAAAGAAGTTTTCTACAAAGTGCTACAGACATCAGAGGGACAAATTTAGCAGAGACTTTTTTCTATTTAAAAGTAATTTTATTTTTCTGTAGCAAAGATGAAGTGTTTTTTCTTTTTTTCTTTTATATCAACTCCAACTTAGGTTTTACCTACTATTCACCAATTACATCATTTTATCATTTATCTGACCATTATTCTCTCTTCCCCTGAAATGTCAGTTTCAAGTGCTAGGATGTAGGCAGGACACATGCAAAGTGCATTCCTTTCTGTTCTAGGGAGAGCAGCTCTATACCTGGTAGGAGTCTGGGTGTTAACAGTGGAAACTCTTGTTAGGAAGGCCTAGTCTGGGCCTTCTGTTCTTCATTTGGTGGGATGCTACTTGATATCCTTTACCTTTTATTTCCTTCACAGTT
>PVIR01028917.1:0-21537 GCA_004026965.1 Petromus typicus | reverse complement strand
GGTGCCCCAGTGACCTAGAGGTGGTGGAGTTCCAGCTGCCACCGGTTCCTGGGCGCCACCTCATTAGACCCTGGGTTGCGAGGCACGCTGGGACAGTGAGCGCTGAAGTGGCACCGCCATCTCCACCCTCCTGTCCCAGTCTTGACTGCCAGGAGCGGGTGGGCGCTGCAGCAGGAGCTGGCACACAGTGCCCCCTGGAACAAGTAGCTCCTTCCTTGGGGGCAGGGACGGCTGTGGCTTGGCAGGGTGCCTGCATGCTCTGCACTTGTCAGTGCTCCCTCATTATGAGTTCAGCATGCCTGCTGGGAAGGGCTGCACTCAGTCAGTGAAGCAACAGGCCTGGTCCTTGTGAGCACAGGTGCGGTGCAGGTACAGTACTGGACATAGGGAACTAACAGGCAGAAGCCGGATGTGGTGGTACAGGCTTGGAATCCTAGCACTCTGGGAGGCTGAGGCAGGAAGAGCCCAAGTTCAAGCCTAGCCTCGGCAATTTAGTGGCTCAGTGAGACCCTGTCTCAATATAAAAAATTTAAAAAGGGCCAGGGATTTAGCTCGGTGGTTCAGGTCCCTGCCTGGCAAGTACAAAGTCCCAAGTTCAATCCCTGGTACCAAAACATTTAAAAAAATATATTAAAAAGAGTTGGAATGTAGCTCAGTGGGGAAACCCTGGGTAGAAATCCCTAGTAATCCCAAAAATTAATTAAAAGTAAAAAATAGATGAGTTGGTGCTTGCCGTCATGGGCAGACAGTCTAGAGGGGTGAGGCAAGAGGGGCTGGTTTAGATTGGAGGTTGGGAAGGACTCCTCAGGAAGAGGTGGGCAGGGGCTTGGGCTGAGTGAGCGGGAGGGCGTGGCATGACTGGGGGCTCGGGTTTCTCCTAAGTGTCCCAGGCTGCCTTTCCCAGCCAAAGTGCATTTGCGTGATGCAGGAGTGAGAGTGGTACCTGGGGTGGTCGGCCCCTCCCGGGAGCCACTTAATAGCTTTCAGAGCTTCCGGGGCACTGTCTCTCCCTGTGTGTTAAACGCAGCCCGAGCAGTCCTGCAACGGGACCTGGGTTAGTGCTTCTCTGTGGCTCAGGATTCAGGGATGCTCGCAGTGGGGATGGGAGGCAGAGACCAGGATGCTGCGGGCCAGAAGACCAGCCGCCGCCTTAGTAATCAGAGAGGACCTGACTCAGGCTGCCAGGCCAGCCCCTGCGGGTCAGAAGCCTGCGAGGGGACACCGGGGGGTGGCTGCTGTCAGGGCCTCCAGAGGATGCTCGCCCCTGCCTCTCCGTGCTGGCTCCTCTGGGATTGCCCTTCTCAGGGTCAGCCAGCTTCTGCTGCAGTGCAGGCCACCAACCCGCCTGCTCCTCCTACATCCTGTGCCCCACCACAGCCGGCCTGGCCCTGTGCCCTGCCCTCCTGCCCAGATCCTTGCAGCCGGCCCCCACCAAGACCCTCCACCTCCTTGCCCCCTCCCCAGCCTCTCAGGAATCTTTCTCACCTTGCCAAGCGCCTGGTCAGATATCACCTGCTCAGTGGGATGGCCTAGCCCAGGGTGCCTTCCCCAGGGTGGGTACAGAGTAAGAGCTGCCACCTCCTTGCAGCTGGGCTTGGCTGTCCTAGTTCACATGGTGCACCTCTCAAGACCACAGGCGGCTGGCTGGGTGCTGGACCTGAGTCCCAGGTGCCAGGGCATCAGGAAGCTCTGACCTGCAGGCAGCTGCCAGCTTTGTGCCATGTGAAGTGAGAAGGGGCAGAAGGTCTGGGGAGGGGAGGAGCAGGGAGACCTGCCGTCAGGAGCCTGAGATGTCTGAGGGTCTTGGGTGCTGCGTTTCAGCTTTGCTTTTCTTGTTTCCTCCTCTCCTCAGAAATGATAATAAAAAGAACGGCACCATTTATTGCAGCTGAGTCTATACTGAAACCTTTTTATTCATTCATTCTTTGGTTCCTTATTAAGAGTCTGCAGTTGCCCAGACACTCCTGGTCCATTGGAATATGCAGTGAGCAAGCAGCAAAAGCACTGCCTCCGTGGAGTTTAGAGTCATTTGCAGGCACCCGAGTGTGGATTACACTTGTAATCCCAACACTTGAGAAACTGAGGCAGGAGGATCGCTGAGGAAGCCAGCCTGGGCTACAAATGAGGTCTTGTCACAAAAAAACAGTTACGTGAGGCCTAGACATGGTAGTGCACACCTGTAATCCCAGCACTTGGCAGGCTGAAACAGTGAGTTTGAGGACATCTTGAAGTACATAGTGAGACCTTGTCTGAAAAAAGAAAAAAATCATGAAGGAAACTATGAACGGTAGCACACATCTGTAATCCCAGTCCCCTGGGGGGTGGAGGCAGGAGGCTGAGGCAGGAGGATGACAAATGGAAGCCCTGCCTATGGATCTTAGCAAGCTAGCAAGACCCTGTCTCAGACGGAGATGTCGCCTCAGCGTGAAGTCAGTCCTCAGAATCGGGGAGAGACCACGTGAGAAAACAGACCCAGAACATGATGCGTACTCTGTAGAAAAGAGAGATGCAGTGCTGTGGGAGAGGATGAGAAGCCTGTGGTCTAAACTCAGCAAGCAGGCAGCCTTGCCGAGGAGAGGTGGGGGGTCGCACGGCAGGGTGTCTGGCAGGGCAGGGTTGGCTGGAGGGGTGCAGAAGGGGGTGTGACAGGGGAGCTGGGTAGTCTCGTGGGGCTGGGTGCTGACAGGGACGTCGCGGCTCTGACATGGACGACAGGGCAGGGCAGGGGGTGGGGCAGGTCCCGCCTGGCGATGAGCTGGGCGTGGGGGCCGAGCTGAGCGGTGTGAGGAGAGGCCAGCATGGCAGGAGGAGGATGGGCTGGTCAGGGAGGGGGGCCACCAGGACTTCGATGTCTGAGGGGTCTTTCAGCTCTCAGGGGTGGCAAGGAGGCTTTGAACCAAGCGCCTAAAGCTGGGAGCTCCAGCTGGGGTGTGGACAGGCTGAGTGAGGTCACCCCCAGAGTGTGCTGGAGGCTGAGTCAGGACAGTGCTGCATGGGATGCACTTAGCAGCCACGGGAGAAGAGGACTTAGTGTGGGGCTTGGGAACAGGAGCAGGAGGGGACAGCAGAGGGACCCAGCGTTGTCACGCTGCGCCTCCTCGGTCCCCCTTCATGCTGCCGGTGAGACGGCACAGCCCGGCCGGCGCTGTGGCTGCAGAGCATTCACATGGCCACGTTCTCATTCCTTTTCTACATTGACACCAGCCAGATGTCCCTGGCCAGCTGCTCCCCAGGCCTGAGGGAGGGGCTCCGTGGCTGTCCTGGAGGAGCCTCAGACAGGATGCAGTCCCGTCAGCACGTCTCGGCTTGGGGCTCACGGAGGGTGGGCGGGGAGAGCGCAGGAACAGGCGTGGCACGCTGATGGGGCCCTCTGACAAGTGCCCGTCAAGAGAGTCCCAGAAATCAGGGCCGCCCAGGGCTTCGGAGAGCCCTTGAGAGATACTGCTGCAAGGGCCTGGGGCTGACGGCCTCACACTGCGGCCTCAGGCCTGGCCGCTTCGGCTGGCTTCCCAGAGGGTCCCCCACTGCTGGGGCTGCTCAGACTGTCCAGCACCCACAAATTAAAGGAGGGGAAGTTTTCCCAAGGCGGAGTGGGACAGGGCCGTGACAGGAAAAGCTGCCCCGGGCATGGTGGACCAGATGGGGGAGGGAAGGAAAGTAGCCCCTTTTTGCAGACCACCACCCCTTCCAGCCAGGCCCTGCCTCCCATCACCATGTCGGCTGAGACCCTGAGCCCCCAGGGTTGGGTCACCCCCTAAAACCCCATCTATGAGCACAGGAGGCTTTGGGGGACATCTAGGTATAAACCACTACAAGGGTTTCAGCTTTGCCTCAGTCCCTCATTCCTGGGGTAAACCCCTCCCTCAGTGTCCCCTCCTCACTTCCCACGGAGAACTCCAGTCCAGAGAGTGCCTGGATGCGACCGAAGTCAGAGCTCTGAAGGACTACCAACCAGCCCGCGTGGGCGTGGGCAGTCACAGGCAGGCCTGGCGTCCTCGGCAGAGTCTGCGCCAATTTTCACATTGCGGGAAGAGACAGTGGTGTCCATGTGAACACAAACAGGAGCCGAGTGCAGAGCGCCCCGGGATCTGGAGCTGGTGGGGGCGCAGGCTGCCACGGGGTTCCCTGGGGGAGGTGAAGCCTCCTCAACCCGCGTCTGGGCAGCAGTGCAGAGAGGAGCTGAGTGGCTTCCCGGTGACCTCCGTGTCTTTTGCAGAAAGGAAGACAGAGGAAGCCACGGCCACTGGACCCCGGTGAGGGCTCCAAGGACACAGACAGCTCGGCAGGGCGGCGGGGCAGCGCGAGCAGAAGGCATGGGCGCTGGCGGGGCCGCGCTGAGGGTCTGGGAGTGCCCGTGGCCAAGGTGGTACGGGCGGTCACCAGCCGACACAGAGCCAGCCGCCGGGTCCCGCCACCCCCACCCCCGGAGCCTCCGGGCCGGCAGAACCTGAGCGGCGCAGCAGCTGGCGAGGCCCTGGGGGGTGCCGCCGGCTTCCCGCCGCACGGGGACACTGGGAGCGTGGAGGGCGCCCCGCAGCCCACAGACAACGGCTTCACCCCCAAATGCGAGATCCTGGGCAAGGATGCCCTGTCTGCACTGGCCCGGGCCAGCACCAAGCAGTGCCAGCAGGAGATTGCCAACGTGGTGTGCCTGCACCAGGCTGGCAGCCTCATGCCTAAGACCGTGCCCCGGCATTGCCAGCTGGCAGGTGAGGGACCAGGGTGCCAGGTTCTTCCCAGGCTTGGGCCTGGTGGGTCGTCACCATCATCTCCATATAAAAGTTTGCACTAAGTGTGTAAGGGGCAGAGAGGAGCGGGGACCCCAGCTCCAGGTCCTGGCTACTGCCAGCAGGCAGCCCTCATCCCATCCCCCTGCCCTTTGAGCTAGGCCAGGCCTCACCCCTACCCCATTCTCTGTGCTCAGGCAAGATGAGTCCCGGAATCCAATGGGAAGAGATTCGGGCCCAGCCGCCCATGGACGGCCCCCCGGTGCGCATCGCATACATGCTGGTGGTGCATGGCCGCGCCGTCCGCCAGCTGAAGCGCCTCCTGAAGGCTGTGTACCATGAGCGGCACTTCTTCTACATCCACGTGGACCAGGTACTGTGGCGGGGAGGCCTGGGAGTTTGGGATAAGCACAGTGCGGACGGCAAAGGTCACAGACAGGCCTCTGAGCTGGCTTGGGCAGTTTAGAGAGAAGGAAACAGGTATCTTGTGCGGGTGGAAGAGCCAAGCCAGGCGTGGTGCTGCACACTTGTCACCCCAGCACTCGGGAGGCTGAGGCGGGAGGATTCCCATAAGTTTGAGGCCAGCTTGGGCTACATGGCAAAGGTCTGGTTTTAAAACACCAAAAGAATAAACAAGGTGGCATAGCCCATTGGGAGCTGGAGCCCTGCCCTTAGCTTTCCCCACTCCATGTCACTTGTACTTTGTCACCAGGTGGAGGTGGGGGCTCATAACCTGGGGCATGGCTATACCCACTAAGTGTCCCCTTTTCCTCAGCGCTCCAACTACCTGCACCGTGAGGTGGTGGCACTGGCGCAGCAGTATGAGAACGTGCGCGTGACACCCTGGCGCATGATCACCATCTGGGGTGGCGCCAGCCTTTTGAGGATGTACTTGCGCAGTATGCGGGACCTGCTGGAGGTCCCTGGCTGGGCTTGGGACTTCTTCATCAACCTCAGCGCCACTGACTACCCGACCAGGTGGGGTGGGGCTGGTGGGCTCTTCCTACTCCGACCCTCACCTTGGGTCCCTCTGCACAGACCTGGCCCCATCCCTCCCCTGTGGACACCTGGGGGCTGGGACTGATAAGACACGGGATGAGCCAGAGCCTTCTGCCCTTGAACCCTGGGGACGGGTGGGGGGGTGGGGCCCTCCCTGCAGCCCCCCACTCAGAGACCAGCTGGGGCCAGGCACCTGGCCAGAGAGCTCTCAGCAAGAACAGAAAGTCCAGGGGCCGCAGGTGGGGAACAGAAGGGAGACTGACACCTGCTTCCCTTGCCAGGACCAATGAAGAGCTGGTGGCGTTCCTGTCCAAAAACCGGGACAAGAATTTCCTCAAGTCACATGGCCGGGACAACTCCAGGTGAGGTCTGCTGTCTTGTCTCAGTCCTTTTCACAGAAGGGCCGTTCACTGGCCCCAGTGGTGTGGTAGAAAACCTCTAAACCAGCCAAGTATGCCTGGCAGTGCACGCTTCTGATCCCGGCGATTCCTGCTAAGGTAGGAAGATCTCAAGTTTAAGGTCAGCCGTGGCCACTTAGAGAGAGCCTGTTTGAAGACAGAATAGAGGGCCGGCAGGTTAGCTCGGTGGAAGAGTACTAGCCTGGCATGTGTCAGGCTCTGGGTTTGATCCCTAGAGCCACAGCCAGGAAAAAGCCTGCCAAGCACTCACAGACAGACTACTGGTGCCAGGTAGTTGTAAGAGCTAGAACCCTACCCTGCAGGACCCTGCGCCACCCCCTCTACCATCCTCAGGTTCATCAAGAAGCAAGGCCTGGACCGCCTGTTCCACGAGTGTGACTCACACATGTGGCGCCTGGGTGAGCGGCAGATCCCAGCGGGTATCGTGGTGGACGGCGGCTCCGACTGGTTCGTGCTGACACGTAGCTTCGTGGAGTACGTGGTGTACACAGACGATCCGCTGGTGGCCCAGCTCCGCCAGTTCTACACATACACGCTGCTCCCGGCCGAGGTGGGCAGGTGGTGGGAACGGGCCAGGGAGGGCATGAGCCAGGCTGCCGAGGCTCATCCTGCCACCCCTGCCACCCCAGTCCTTCTTTCACACAGTGCTGGAGAATAGCCCGGCCTGCGAGAGCCTCGTGGACAACAACCTGCGGGTCACCAACTGGAACCGCAAGCTGGGCTGCAAGTGCCAGTACAAACACATCGTGGACTGGTGCGGCTGCTCCCCCAACGACTTCAAGCCCCAGGACTTCCTGCGGCTGCAGGTGCTGCCCAGGGGCCCAGCTCTTGCCTCAGCTTTCAGGGTCGGAGAGGCTGGCGGGGTTCCGCCTAAAGTACCCTCGGGGCCGAGCCTGCAGCCCAGCAGCAGCTGCCCCGAAGGCTGGTCCCCTGAGCCCTCACCTTCCTTGCCTTTCCCCCTGTAGCAGGTCTCCAGGCCCACCTTCTTCGCTCGGAAGTTCGAGTCCACTGTGAACCAGGAGGTCCTGGAGATCTTGGATTTCCACCTGTATGGCAGCTACCCTCCGGGCATGCCAGCCCTCAAGGCCTACTGGGAGAACACCTACGACATGGCCGATGGCCCAGGCGGGCTCAACGACGTCCTGCTCACCGCCTACACCGCCTTTGTCCGCCTTGGTCTGCGCCATGCCGCCACTGCCACACCCCCGTCGGGCGCCCCACTCTGCAGGTGAGATGCCCTCTTCACATACAGCAGGCCCTCAGGGTGGTGCCATATTAGGGGTGATCAGAACAAGAGAGCCGCTGCCCACAGTGAGGATCCACTCTGAAGCAGGGAAGAGTGCAGGACAAAGTGCTGACAGGCAAGAGCCAGGGAGGTAGGTGCCATGGGACGGGAGACACGGGACCCGGAAGTGCCCGGGGATGGGACTCCCCAGCTCCCCGCCCCAGACCCCAGGCCAAGCCAGGTTGCTCACGGCATCTCCCTTTCTCCCTGCTGGAACCCTCTTAGGTTTGAGCCCAGGGGTTTGCCGTCCAGCGTGCACCTGTATTTCTATGACGACCATTTCCAGGGCTACCTGGTGACGCAGGCAGTGCAGCCCTCCACCCAGGGCCCGGCAGAGACGCTCGAGATGTGGCTCATGCCCCAGGGGTCGCTGAAGCTGTTGGGGCGCAGTGACCAGGCCCGCCGGCTCCAGAGTGTGGAGGTAGGACAGGTCCCCTCTACGCTTTATTCTGACTCCCAGCAAGACCCAGGGAGTGGGGAGAGGGACAGACACTGAGGGAGGGGTCGGGGTCCCCCGGGCCCCTTTCCCAGCGATGGCGCCTCACGGTGAAGAGCCCTCCCCAGTGGGGACACGGAACATGCAGGGATGGGGGGTTGTTGGCTCCATTGCAACACAAGCCCACTCCCCACACAGGAATTCTCCTGCAGGGACCGGGATGTGCCAGGGGGCCAGCGGTTGCCCATTGCGGGGTCCCCTCAAGGTCCTCCTGCAGGCTGTGGCTCCCCACTGGGATGGGCTCCCCACAGGCCCCAGCAGCACAGCAGTCAGGGTGGAGGCCCACGGTCACATGACCCCTTCATCTTGCAGATGGGGAAACTGAGGCCCAGAGAGAGGCAGAGACTGGCCTGACGTGGCAGTGAGAGGCAGCATCAGAGTAGAGAGGACATTTTCCCCAGGCGCCTGCCCAGCTGCCTGCCTCCCTGCAGGTTGGCACCGAGTGGGACCCCAAAGAGCGTCTCTTCCGGAACTTCGGGGGGCTTCTGGGACCTCTGGATGAGCCTGTAGCCATGCAGCGCTGGGCCCGGGGGCCCAACCTCACAGTCACTGTGGTCTGGATCGACCCAACCTATGTGGTGGCCACATCGTACGACATCACGGTAGACGTGGAGACTGAGGTCACCCAGTATAAGCCCCCGCTGAGCCGGCCCCTGCGGCCCGGAGCCTGGACTGTACGGCTACTGCAGTTCTGGGAGCCCCTGGGTGAGACCCGCTTCCTCGTGATGCCCTTGACCTTCAACCGCAAACTACCTCTCAGGAAAGGTAAGGCTCTCATGCCCAAAGGATGTGCAGGAGCTGGGCAGAATAGGATCTACCAGGGAGATGCCTGCAGGGGTCGGCCAGCAGCCCTGACCTGCCCTAGGAGCGCCTGGGTGGGCAGGTGGGAAGGGGTTCTTGCAAGTTGGACAGACAAGGCTGTGGGACGTGGTGACTCCTCGGCCTTCCTGAGCACCGTCTCCTCATGTGTGCTGTAAGACCTCGGGGTGCATGGAGCACACCCCACCCAGCAGCTCAAGTGAAACAGGGAGATAGAGGAAGAACATGCCCCCCCACCCCACCCCCCGTCTCCCGAGACCCCCAGGTGCGCCAGGCATCCCTGGGAACCACAGCTGCTTTCTCCTGCTTGGCCTGCGTCCTGGCCAATCTGTGTCAGCCTCTGGCTCTGCTCAGCTCTGCTGTTCTGCATGCAGCTCCTCCACTGCAGAGCCTGACCTGAGCCTCTGGGTCCCCTTGTCCCATAGTTCTGGGATGGCAGATGTGAGTGGCCATCCCAGTCCACCAGGCTGAGCCAAGGGAGCAGGCAGAACGGCCAGCACTGGGCAGGCTTCTGCGGGTGGCCTGTGAGAACTGGGGTGTGAGGTCAGATTGGTGGCAGCGGGGTGAGTGTTTCCTCCCCTGCCACATCTCTCAAGAGGGTGGGTAGCAGGAGGGGCAGCACAGGGGCCTGGGCAGACCCAGGGCGGGTGAGCAGGTCCCAGCCTGCCCGGACTCAGTCCAGGGCAGAAGACCTGACAGGAACAGAGGTGGCTCAGCAGGCAGGGCTGGACTGGGCCTCGGGCTGGAGCGTGTCTAAGCTGAGGGAGCAAAGTTGGCAGGTGCCACTGGGCATGGCCATGTTGCACAACTCTTAATTCCAGCATTAGGGAGCTGAGGGGGAAGATCGCTGCGAGTTGGAGGTCAGCCTGGGCTATGTAGTGAGATCCTGCCTCAGACAAGGTCAACAGGTGTCTGGTGCGTGAGTGAGACAGGACGGAAGGGAAGCAGAGGCAAGGTGACAGGAGGGAAGGCTACTGAGCCCCTGCAAGCCACACAAGGGGCAACAGGGTGTGGGTGATACAAACCAGTCACCTGGCTGTTTCCTGTTTCTGAAGTAATTTGAGTGCACTGTTGACTTGGTCCAAGTGAGGGGTCACTGCCTTGGTTTTATATGGTTGCTCTTTCTTGTATGAGCCCAAGGCCAGCCTGTAAAATGTACTCTGGGAGGGACATGATGGGCATTGGTGTGGGGCCCGTGCTCACTGCCTGCTCTGCACCCCCAGATGATGCCAGCTGGCTGCACGCAGGCCCACCCCACAATGAGTACACTGAGCAGAGCTTCCAAGGCCTGAGCGGCATCCTGAACCTGCCCCAGCCAGAGCCCGCGGAGGAGGCCGCCCAGAGGCGCGCAGAGCTCACAGGGGCTGCACTTGAGGCCTGGACAGATAGGGAGCTGAGCGGCTTCTGGTCTGTGGCGGGACTGTGCGCCACAGGCCCCTCCGCCTGCCCCTCCCTGGAGCCCTGCAGACTGACCAGCTGGAGCTCCCTGTCCCCTGACCCCAAGTCTGAGCTGGGGCCTGTCAAAGCGGATGGGCGACTCAGGTAGCAGGGCCCAGCCAGCGTGCCCGGAGGACCGGGAATTGCACCTTACGGACGATGGAGCGGGTCCAGCCCACAGGTGAGGCTGGAGGCTTAGGCAGTCGCCCATTTCAGTCACCAAGAGCCAGCAGACACGGTGAAGTCGCTCTCTAGAGACTGGAGGGGCGGGACCGGAAAAGGGCTCCAAATTCCTACCCAGCTGTGCCTCCCCCGTCTCCAGTTTGTACTTTTTCAAATATAAAATGGGTGTTGGGGAGGAACTAGAAACGAGATGTGCAATAGGGCTGGGAGCGGCCCCAGGAAGAGGGCCGTTCTGTGGCGAGCGAGCTGGGTAGGGAGTGCTGCTGAGGCCCCTGGGCCGCTGCCTCGGACTCTGGGCTGCACCCCAGCCTTGGCTGTGGTGCTCACGGCTGAGGTTCTGAGGCCGGCAGGACAGGCGATGTGGGCACTGTGGACAGCTCCCTGGTAGCCAGGGGAGCCTAGAGCAGGGGCGGGGCATCCTGCACACCCTGGATGGCACAGCAGGGCCCCATGTACTCACGCCGGGTGCAGAGGTCACCGCACTATCGGCCTGGCCGACAGCCCGCTAGGCGCTCAGATAAACCTGGAGCTGATTGTGCCTGAAGCTCAGTGTGAAGTCTGAAATATGCAACAGAAGAAATATATCTCTATCTCTCTACAGCAGCAGTGTCTTTCCTCCTGCGTGTTCCCAGGGCCTCCCACAAGTCTCAGCTGCTTCTCCCGAGGGCCATGGGCTTACTCAATAGTAGAAGTCCATCAAGAACCAGAGGGCTGGAGAAATGTCCGGCACAGCCCTGTTTTTTTCAAGACAGGGTCTCACTATGTACTTTAGACTGGCCTTGAACTCACTGTGTGGCCCAGGCTGACATCAGATTCACAGTAATCCTCCTGCCTTAGCCTCCCCATACTGAGATTACAGGTGTGTGCTACCCACCAGGGGACCAGGCTGAGCAGATGCCTCTTCTCTGCCTTCAGCATCCATTGGCCCATCCCAGAATCCTTCACTGTTCCCGCTTCCTGCCAAAGCCCTTCTTTACGAGGCACCAAGAACAGAGTGGACTCCTGCCAGGGTGTGCTGGTTACTCGGCCCTTGGCCACTCTGCTAGGGCCTGCAAGGGCCATGTCAGTTTTGTCCGTCCTCCCTCCAAGTCCCTTCCCACCTGACTGTCCTCAGCCTCAATCCTGGCTGCACCTCGGAATTCTCCATCCACCAGCCACTCTGCTCCCTAAGCTCCCGCCGGTGCTGCTAGGAGAAGGCACTCCTGACCACCCTGCTGGTCTTGGGCCCTTCTCAATCCTCAGGACCCCACAGGCAGGCACTTCCGGTATCTTGTACCAGCTCAGGAAGCCGCAGCCCAGGGCTGTGAAGTTGGGCCCAGGGTCACAGGGAGCCGGAGGCTCGGAACCACTCACTGCCCTGGCAGGATCTCCTCGGGGCCTGAACAGGTAACGAAGCCACTGGCAGGAAAGTGCAGGTTAGCACCCAGGTGTGACTCCTGTTTGAGGAAACTGAAGCTATGCTCTGGTTCTCCGCAGTGCCATGACTCAGTCTTGTTTTCCAGCCTCCCCTAGGCTCAGTGAGAAGAAAGATGGCAGCACTAAGGGGGCTCAGCTTGTCAGGCACAGACAGTAAACAGCAGGAATGTGCACCTGCTCCCCGGGTAACTGGGCCTGGCTCTGCTGTCGGGCTGGCACCGCATGCCCGCGGTCCTCATGGCCTCTGGTGGCCCACAGGTCCTTGGTGCACACTGCTCTCAGCATTGCCCTGCTATCGGCATGTTCAGTTTACATTTTCCATTTTAGGATTTTTCAAGACAGGATCTTACTGTGTAGTCCAGGCTGGGCTTGAACTCGTTACGTAGACCAGGATCTCGACACCCCTCGCACCTCCACGCTGAGTGCTGGGATCACAGGCAGGTGTCACCGCACCCAGTGCAGTTTTGCTTGGTCTTCAGTGTACTGAAGATTGAATTCAGGTGCTCTGCACTGAGCTACATTCCCAGACTTATTTTCTGAGACGTGGTCTCAGTAAATCGCTAAACTGTCCAAGTTCGGCTTGAACTTGGGATCCTCCAGCCTCAGGATCCCAGGTGCTAGGACTACTGGTATGCACCATCATGCCTCAATGGAGTTTACATTCTTATTTAGCCAAGCACATAAGGATCCTTCCTGAAGGTTCTGATTTAACTGGTCTGAGGGGGACCTGCCAGTGACTGTGGCTCTCGCTGGAGGAAGCCAAAGGTGGGAGCTGTGCGGGCCCAACACAGGCTCCAGGCCTCCTCTGGACAGGCTCAGAGGGTGGCTGAGGGTGAGGCCCTTGTGCCTGTCCATGCCCATCCTTCTGCGGGGCCTGCTGAGCCTGGAGGCCCAGGCTTTTGGGGCCTCTGAAGTCCTCCAGTGGCAGGCGGGGCCCAGCAGGACAGGAGGAGGGGTGGGGAGCAGGCTCTGGCCAGTGAGCTGGGCCTGGAGTTACACAATACTTGCTGAGGAGGGCGGAGCACCCAGGCAGAGAGGCGTTTGTGTTTAATGGTCCACATGCACAGTTTCCAGGACGACCTTGGACACCATGGCTCCTTTACAAATGGGAGCCAAGAGGTCGGCCAGTTGGCATCCACAGCCCCATTTGCTGGGCCAACGGGAAGTATAGGGCTGGGAGGCACAGAGCGCTGGGTGAGCTGGGGCAGGTCCAGCAGGGCCATGCCTGTTGCCACCACTCCTTCCCAGCATGGCCAAGGGGCCTCATGGCTGCCAGGCATGCAGAGGCAAGTGCCGCTGAAGGTACTGGGTCACAGCCCAGCACAGGAGAGCTGCTCATGGCTGCAAGGGCCCTGATGGGAGCTGAACCTCCTCCGGGCCAGGGCTCATGGGCAGGTGTGAGCCTGCTGGTCTCCCTTAAGGCCGATGCCCTTTCCTGGCACCCCGTGCCATTGCTTCTTTGTGCACAGAAACCATAGATAATGGCCAGCTAGCCAGTCACAGCCACTGGTAAGTACCTGCAGCCACCCCCAGTCAACAGACACAGCCTTAGCCCCTCACTCAGCTCAGCCCCATTACCTAATGCCACCGAGAGACACCCTCGCCAGCCAGTCGGGATGCCCCGAGACCCCTCTGTTGTGCTCAGCTCTGTGACAGCAGGATGGCCGGCCTGGCTGAGTGCCGGCCTCTGCTGCTCTGCTTCTCAGACCCATGTTTCTAGGAGTTTCTGCTCTTTCCCAAGTGTCCCTTCTGCAAGTCACCCCTTCGCTGGACTAAAACCAGTCTGCTTTCTGGCTGCCTGCACCTCCACTGGCCTGACTCCAGGGTAGGTCCCACTGCTGGGGGTGGGGTCCCACTGCTGGGGGTGGGGCATGGCAGGTGGAGCCCAGGGAGGGTGGTTTTCCACCTGCTGTTCCTCAGAGCCTCCTGCAGCTGCTGCTGCTGCTGCACCAGCCCACAGCCCACAGCCTGCTACAGTTCTCTGCTCCCCCACTTCTTTCAGCCCCTACCCTGAGTTCCAAGGGCATGGCCCGGCTCGCCCCAGGGAGCAGCTGGGAAGGCCTGCAGCCTCTGCTGGGTTCCCTGGAGTTGGGGCAGCAGGACAGAAAGGGACAATGATACTGGCCCTCTGTTCAGGGGCCCTCCGTGGAGACAGAGGACCCCCCGCTCTAGGCAAACCCAGCCCAGGCTGTAGACTTAGTCCCCTCCCTGGCAATGGGGCACTAGGTATCTTCCGTGTAGAGAGCGAGATCTGAGCTGATGCTCCCTGGTTCTGACCCAACTCGGCACCGGGCCTAGGATGGAGGGTAGGGACAGTTCTGACTCCCTGTGAAGGTCCCCAGAGCCACTACCAGTGGGTGGGGGAGCAACATCTCTCCACCCCGCAAGGCCGAGCATGCAGGGGGCCAGTGCCGATCAGAGATGGGAACAGGGAGCCAGGGACAAGCACACGCCTGGGCTCTGCTCTCCTGCACACTGACACGAAACTGAGCCTCGCCCTGGTGCAGCTGCATGAGCCCCAGGCCTGGCCCTCTATCTTAGCACTGTGGTGTGTCCCGCTGAGGTCCAGCCAGTGCAGAGGAGCCCGGAGCATCGGGACACATAGACGAGGCAGGAGCATGAGGGCTGCCTCCTGGGAGTGGCAGAGGTGGGTGCTGGGACCCTGCACCAGGCCTGGTGCCAGGGCTGATGAGGACTGAAACAGTGCAAGAGAAAGGCAAGGGACGATGGAGCCTGGGGCTTGGTCCTGCACACCCTGGGAGGACACAGCTTTTGGTCACAGGGCTGTCCCCAGGTGGGTGAGATACTGTGTGAGCCTGCCTAGAAGTCACAGGCAGCCCTGCAGCACCTGGCTCACATACCCAGCTGTGTGTCCGGAAGGACCAACGGCAGCAGATCCATGGCCATCTACACAGCACTTCGGGCTCAGGGACCATGGAGAGGTGACCCTCTAACTGTCACAGGGACCCTGAGACAGTGTCGGGGCCCCAGTGGAGAAGCCCAGACATAGTCGGTAGCCCCATCACATCTCCATATAGAGGGAAGGGTGGAGACCCCAACCCAGGGCTACTGAGCTTCTCACAGGTTTGCAGGACAAGCTTGCCCTGACAGTCCAGAAGCAGCGGGCAAAGAAAGGTCATGCATGGCACAGGAGAGGCGACATTTCTGTGCTCCTACCCCTGCAGCTGCCACAAAGCTAGAAAGAGACCCGAGGGTCACCACCTGCACCACTACCCAGCCATGATGCTGCTTACCCATCCCAGGACGAAGTCAGGGCAACACCACTGTGTTGGAGGGAGTACCCGCCAGGCTGTAGCGGACCAGAAGGGATGGCACTGAGCCGGTGGGGACAGCCTCCACTGAGGCCTGGGCACTGTCCCCGCTGGGGCTTGGCTCAGGTCCCAAGGCCAGGACACTGAAGTGAATCCCACAGCCTCCCAGCACCACCTCTGGAAGGATCTGCAGGTCACAACCTGCAGAGCCCAGAGCTTCAGAGGACCCCTTCTCCCTCCACCCCGGCCCTCTCTAGGCACTGAGGCTTTCAGGGGCGGCAGCCAACACTCCCAGCCCAACCTGAAGGTGGATAGCTGAGCAGTCCCAAGGCCAGACTGATGGCTGGAGACACATCAAGAACAGGAAAGCACTTGTGTTTGGCGGTGGGAAGAAGTCATGTCACCCGCTCCGCCTCCCCCTCGGGGAAGACCTTGCCATTCCAAGGCAAAGCAGCCTGACCAAGGGCCTCCTGCCACCCTGTGAGCTCCCGCCAGTCAGGGGCAGGGCCACCGTGCAGCCCACTCCCCAGAACATGGCCACTCTCTCGTTCCCTCCCCTCCTGGGCCTCTCCTGGCTTCCGCCCTCAGTACGCAGGCGAGAACATGGGTAAGGAGGCCAACAGAGCAGGTGGCTGGATCTGTGCTGTCCCCAAACGGTGAGCTTTATTCGGGCCCAGGCCACTCTCCCAGGGCTCCCCAGCGTCACTTCCCCTCCCGCAGCCACCACCCAGCACTCTTCCTGAAGGCTGTCATCACCCTGCTTCATTTTTCCTGGTGTCACCTTCTGTCACCTGGGCTCCAAGTCCCTCCAGCAGCCTCAACTGGGACTTCAAAGCATAGCCACCAGTTTGAAGGTGCCCTCTGGCTTGGCAGGAACCACATGGACAAAAGTCTTGTAGAGCACAGCGCCCCGGGGCAGCCTGGTGACCAGATCCACAGCCTCCAGGTCGGTGGGCTTGGGCACGTAGACGTCCTTAGTGTAGTGGACTATCCCCTCCTCCAGGGCGTACAGGCACTTCCTCTTCCCCAGGCCCACCTGCAACAAGACTGGTCAGCTGGACAGAGCGCCCGGGGGCCATCTCAGGTCCCCTTGCCCACTGCCTGGCGCTCCTCTGCCAACTCTACTGAGGAGGGAAAAACACCAATAACCTGGTCAGACCAAGAGGCTGATGCCCACCACCACGTCTATGCAGCTGGTCAGAGGTCACACTGGACAGGCCCCAAAACCAGGCCCAGGAATGTGTCCCAGATCACTGCCCCGGAAGCATGCTTTATTTAAGACTTAGAAAACACTCCACTTCATCACAGGAGACATGCATTTTCACTTACATAAAGCTTGTGTTCTGCAGAAAATATAGACGAACGCAACTCCTCTATGTGTGACACATATGACACAGCTGATACGTGTGCAGGGCTTCCCACGTGTAAACACAGCTCCCAGCCCACGTATCTCAACTCCTCTAGTCCTCACTATTCCAACCCTGTGCTGCAGATGCTGAGTAGAGAGCACGGAGTGCTGGATAAACGACACTACGTCGGCTTTTAAACCGCACACACTAACTTGTTCTTCGAGGACTTGACATCAGATGTGTGGCAGTGTCTCCCTGCTCTGGTGCTGTCTCCGATAGGAGCTCGGGCTCTGGAGCCTGGACGCGATGCGGAGCCCAGCACCCGACTTCCCACTGCCTTGGGCAAGGTACTGTTTTTCATCCTCAGCACAGGGAAAGGATTAACTACTGTACCAGGTCCATCCAGGGTTAACTGAGGTGACAGTCACACCCGTCTTAGATTATGACCCAACTCAAAACCTGCTGGCTTCGACTGTTTTTACTTTAGCAAGTCCCAGGAGTCAACACAGCCACACAGTCAATGCCTTTTAAATTCTAAAGATCAAACTACTACAAATATAATCAGTCCAAATTAGCATCTTTTAAATAATGACAGTTTATTATCAGCCTTTTGATGTCTATTCAAATTACCAGCAGAGAGGCTAGAGGTGTGGCTCAGCAGCACTGTGCTTGCTTGGCATGTATGAGGCCCTGGGCATGGTGCCCAGGACCGCAAAGAGAACACACACATCTGCACAGAAAAAACCAAGCTAACATTTAAAAATAACGTGAAGAGCACAGTACAGATCTATCTTAACAAAGAACTTCCCCACCTCGAGAAATAATCCCAGCTGGCTGAAGCTAAAATTCCTGCCTGGCAGGGAGCCAATTTCTGGCACACATACTGAGTTCTATTTTATTAAACCTAAGCTGCCTTTCAACTGCATGGGAAGTTTATGCAACAGAAAATTTCTTAGAAACAATTAGAAATTAAGAAATGAAAATCAGTTTCCTAAGGTTCAAAAAATATTTGAAATCACAAAGAGACTCTTCCTGTAAGAACTGAGGGTTCAAAAAGAGAAACATAAACACCAGGCTAACACCACATGGCGGTCAAACATAACCACAGCCAGACTCCCAAGACACGATACTTCTTGCTGATTTTTTAGTAAAAACTATTGAATTTTACTCCACTGAAATAAAAACTTTCCTTTGAGCGTAAAAATTAAATATTGGGCTGGAGATATATCACAGTGGCCAGCACTATGAGTGCCTGGCAAACTTATAGCCCTGAGTCAATCCCTGGTACCAGAAAAACAAAATGTACTTTATTCGGAGGGTAGATTGGTAACATTTAAACTGGGTGTGACAGCACACATCTGTAATCCCAGCACTCCAGAGGCTGAGGCAAGAGGATCTCCACCGATTTGAGGTCAGCCTGGCCTACACAGTGAGTTCAAGGCCAGCCTGAGTGAGCTACACAGTGAAACTCTAAGCAGCTAACTAAATAAATATACAATAATAAAACATTTAAAGCTGGGCAAAGGGGTATACATCTGTAATCCCAGGTACTTGGAAGGATGACTGCAAAAGACCTCCAAGTTGAAAGCTAGCCTAGGCAACTTAGTGAGACTTTGTCTCAAAATAAAAAGGGCTGAGAATGTAGCTTAGTAGTACAACAGCCCTGGTTCAGTGTGCAGTACCAAAGGAAGAAGAGGAACAACTAAAAACATATGGTCACCAGTGAAATCTCCGCCGTCCTCAGTTTACTATACCTAAAGCAAACTGCTTCTCATTCCTCAGCTGCAGCTGCCCCATCTACCAGATAACTCACTGCCATTCTCCAATGAAGAGAAAATGAGGCCTAAGACATCCGCTGTGTTAGGAGTATACCACTTGTCACTGGGATCTGCCACAATCGAGGTCTCTTGACACTTTACCTGCAAAATAGCAATGACCCCACCCCACACACACACACACCTCAGAGGGCTGAAAAGAAATGACACAACGTGGGCACAGGAATGGGCACACTTGGCATATGATGAGCATACAATAAATACAACTGTTGTGCCGTGCTTGGGAGGGGAAGGGTCATCCTAGAAAAAAGGGGCCATAGAGCAACTCACGTGGGCACCTGGGTGCCAGCGGAACTGGCGCTGAGTCCCAAGGATGCTGCCAGCATGAACGTAGTGACCTAGAAGAGAAGTCCACAGGTGTGCTGACGCAGAGGCCAGGCCCATGACCGCCCAGCAAGGTGCCAAGGAAAACCGACGGCCTGAGTGCTGTACAACAGCTGCTGAGCCTAGTGGATGGTCTGGGCAAGCAGTGGCTGGTCTCCGTGGCTAAGGCACACTCCTTCCTGCTCCTCCCGGGCCGCAGCCTCCTCAGGTCCCATCTGCCCTTTGGGCTACAGCCAAGTGCCAGGGTGACCAGTGCACAGTACAGGACTGAGCACATGCATGGTCTCCTGGTCTTCTAAGCAAAGCTGGGTGGTATGAGGCCTGGCACACACTCACCTTCCATTTTCTTGATGCCAAAACGTTTGCCTGATGACTTTCCACCAAGGTTTTTGGACCTGCCGCCTGTTTTTTTGGATGCATATCTGACAGCAACAGTTGTAGCCAGAGGAGGGCTCCACAGGGCTGAGACTGCAGAGAGAAGAAACACTGCTCAGAAGGCTCCCAAGCTGACTGTCCTCACGGGCCCTGTGCTCAGCCGAAAGGTGGCAACGGAGGTGAGAAAGATGCCGAGCACAGATTTTAAGTGCTGGTTTTTGGGAAATGCCTCCAAGTCCCTGGTCTTCTCCCATGGCAAGGGTCCCCTCACTCCTGTGATGTGGCATGGAAGGCCCGCACAAGCGTTTGTGTGTGGGCACACGTGTGGCTAAGGAGGGAAGAGCAGTACAACAGAAATGAACGTCAGATGCTCTGGACCCTGACACACTGAGCCCAGGAGAAACATCACCACAAAGAGGATCCCACACAGCCTGCCTCAAGGGCCCCCCACCCCCAGGCCCCGTGGAAGGGACTGGCCAGCTCAGGCAGCCCCATCATAGGACTCTAAAGAGACTGAAGCAGAAAGCACTGAAGCAGACAATGACACACGAAAAGGACTCCCGGACATTTCAGAAGGCTGGGCTTTCTTCTCAACACCCCGCAGAGGGCAAACCCAGCGCGACACGGGTTAATCTGACTTTTCCACGTTAATTCTAAGTGCTCAATAGCAATTACTTTTAAAAAGAAAATGAGCTAGGTTCGGTGGTGTATGATTGTAATTCCGCCTGCTTGGGAGACTGAGGCGAGAAGAACGCAAGGCATGGACAGCCTCGGCTTCTTAGTGAGACCTTTTCTCAAAATGCAAAACAACTTAAAAGATCTGGAAATGTAGATCAGGGCTCTCGGGGCTCAATCCCTAGTACTAACAGAACATTTTTTTTAAAAAAAGAAAATGAACAAAAACTCATGGCAACATGGAAGACCCATACTTGTATAACCAGCCCAGGGTCGACAGTTCTTGTCTTAGGGTTTCCAGACATAGCTGTGGTTGGAGGGCCACGCTAGGGTCCTTAGAGAAGCTCTACGGTGTCTGGAGCCACATTCCAAGACCCCAAACCTAGGTTTCTGAAGTTTCGTGGGAATGGTAAGTAGCTGGGATGATGAAGGGCCAGAGTGAACTTAGAAACTACAGGTGAAGTACCCAGCCCTGCGCTCCACTAGCCGCATCCACCTCTTCATTTCCTCACTCATCTCGGGAACTCAGCTATTTGCTCTAAATCTCTGCTCTTCTCCCAACTGCCCATCTTTCTCTTCTGAGTTAAAGGTACTGAGATCTACCCAGCTCCTCAGGCAGACACCAACAAACTGTGGCTTCTCTTTGCTCACCTTGCATGTCCAATTCATTATCGAGCTCCCAAACAGGGCTGGAGTCTGTCCACCGCCAACCAACACTCATACCTTGGCTAAATCACTGATCTTTAAGGCTTCCTATGTGGCTTCACTTTCATTCCTATCACCCCCCCACACACCACCCCACCGTTTTAAAAAATTTAAAAATTTAAAAAATTAAAAAAAATTTTTTCCACACAGATTCTCACTATGTAATTCAGGCTGGCCTTAAACTTACTATGTCGGCCAGCATGAACTCCACTGTGCAGCAATCCTCCTGCCCCAGCCTCCTGGGATCTGGGGTGTGTGCCACCACGCAAGTATTGTTTTCGGTACTGGGGATCAAACCCAGGGGAGGTTTCCTGCATACTAAGCAGGTGCTCAACCTCTGATTTACATCCTCAGCCGACATCCCTATAATTTATATAAGAGTAACAGTTTGCACCATACAATGTAAAACTCGATCAAATTATTCTCCTGCCCCCTGTAGAAGGCCAGGCCTTCTCTTTCCCTTTAGATATTCATTCAGGTTTTATCTAAGAGGACCTGCCTGACCATCCTTCTTTTTTTAATTCCTTCGCCAAACTTGTCACGATTTCCAACTATTTTATTTCTATATATACTAAGTATATTCTATATACTTAGTGACTTTTCTACTGTGCTGGGGCTGTAGATTGTTTCTCATGCTTTTTGCTGATAAAATGAACATCACAAGTCGAACCTTAACCTGTTAACTGAACAAGTAGCCGTTCTGAGTCCAGGATAAAGCGGAAGCGGTATGAGCTCCGGGGACAAGCGAGGACTCGCGCTTTTCCAACCTCATCCCCGCGGCTCCGCCCCGGAAGCAGCGCGTGATGGCTGATAATGGACCCGTAACTCTCGCTCCCCACACCCCCCTCTATTCATCCAGGGTCGTCCACGGACATTTGCTTCCACCCCTCATCCTCCCAGCCTGTGCGTCCCGCAATGGCTACGGCATTCCGTTACCAGCTGCTCGCGTCCTCAGCGCCAGGGCCGCCATCGCCATGTTTGCCTTCGGCCGCTTCCGGTTTGGAAAATTTACTTCCGCTACCGGGAGATCAGCTTCCGGGTCCCGCGTGACAGTTGAAAGAGTGGCGCGAGAAGTTGCAGGTGGGTCGTGAACCTTCTGCAGGTCAAGGCTGGTGTCCAGAGCAGAGGCGTGACAAGCAGGGACTCCTGCTGCTGGTTTCGGTATCCGAGGAGCTCCCTTGTCCCACTCCTTGGTATTGTAGTAGTCAGGCGGGATCCAAG
>PVIR01028916.1:0-21690 GCA_004026965.1 Petromus typicus | reverse complement strand
AATAGAACTGGGAATAGTAGTACACCTGTAATCCTAATTTGGGAGGCTGAGGCAAGATAGGAGTTCCAGGGTGGCCTGAACTACACGAGACCTCGTGTCAAAAGAGAGAGTGCCATGGGCCGGGGATTCAGCTTGGTGGTTCTGGCGCCTGCCTAGCAAGCGTTTGGACCCAGGTTGGTTGGGCCTGGGTTCGATCGTCGTCACATACCACAATGCTGGTGTTGGTGGCTCGTGCATTCGAGAGGCAGAGGCAGGGGGATTGCTGTGAGTTCGAGGCCGACCTGGGCTACATAATGAGTTCAGGGCAGCCTGAACTACAAAGTGAGATCCTGTCTCAAAAAAGAGAGTGCCGGGTATTGAGGTGCACGCCTGTAATCTCAGGACTAAGAAAGCTGAGGCCAGGACCATCGCCATGAGTTGGAGGCAAGCCTGAACTGCATAGTGAGACCTGACTCAGAAAGCGAAAAGAGCATGGGAGTGGATTTATGGTGGGTCCGTCCTTGTGGGCCTTTCATAGTGAACCCATGCCAGAGCAAAGTGCAGCCTCGAACCATTGCCCGGCCTGGCTGCTGTGGGCCGTGAGCACTGAAGAAGGCTGCACAGCTAGTGCAGAAAGAGCCCGTGAGCTGGGCGTGGTGCGGGTCTGCACCCCACACAGCTGGGGGTTCAGGGCCACCCTGGGGTGCACAGTGAGTTTAAGGCCCCCTTTAAAAGCATTCTAAGGCCCTACCTGAAAAAGGAGAATAAAGTTGCCCCGTGGGCGGTTGAGGCAGGTGGGCTGCAAGTTTGAGCACAACTTGGGCAAATTAGCAGGACTCTGACTCAAAATACCAACTGCAGAAGGGCCTGGGTGCAATCCCGAGAAGCACAAACGGGGCATATAGACAGAATTTTTTTGTGTATGTAAACAGATCCACAGTTCTTCAGCAGTTATAGGTTTTCTTTGAAAACATTGGCAAGTATGGGCCAGGGATTTAGCTCGCTGATTCTGGTGTCTGCCTGGCAAGTACAAGGTCCCAAGTTCAATCCCTGGTAGGTACCACTGAGCGCAGTGCTAGGCGTGTTGGCTCACACCTGTAATCCCAGCACTCAGGAGGCGGAGGCAGGAGGATTGCTGTGAGTTCAAGGCTAGCCTGGGCTGTCATGCAAGACCCTATCTCAAAAGCTAAAGAAAAAAAAAAAATAACAGGTAGGCAAATGAGGTAATGCTGGTCATTGCGTCGTTAGTTCTAGCGAACCCTCGGAAGTGGCCCGTCTCAGTGTAGGTGTTTGCACTTCGGGTTTTGATCTGTCTGGGTGAGACGCTGCTGATGGGGCGAGAAGGGCCCCCATTCAGACTGTGCATCCCGGCGTGGCCTCCCCAGGGTGCCCTGGGGGATTTGAGCTACCTCTGTTGGTCTTTGTTGTCCCGAGAGTATTCAGATTTATATTTGGAAGAAAACGCTGGTGCTCAAAAGCAGGTGGCCTCTGCCCACTCACACACCCCCCCAGCTTCTGGGAAGCAGAGGTGCGAGCCCCTTTTGTGCTGGCCCTGGCGCCTAGCGGGGCCGTGATGTGGTCTCTTCCCTCAGTGCATCCTGCAGTGGTGATCCGACAGCGGAAGTCTTACCGGAGAAAAGACGGGGTGTTTCTTTATTTTGAAGACAACGCGGGGGTCATAGTGAACAACAAGGGCGAGATGAAGGGTGAGTGAGGGGCTGCGTTGCCCAGCTTCGAGGGGGTGCGGCTTTGGTTGGCCTCCAGCCTGTCACCTCTGACTTTTCGTCACCTTTTCCTGCAGGTTCAGCCATCACAGGGCCAGTGGCGAAGGAGTGCGCGGACCTCTGGCCAAGGATTGCTTCCAACGCGGGCAGCATTGCATGATCTGTGTGTTTGTGAAATAAAACAGCCCACTAACAGTGCGTGCCTGGGCTTGCCTTCCTCCCCCTTCCACACACTGGCGCCTTCCTAGTAAGGGGTCCTTAGACCTGTGTGAGGGGAATAGGGTCCCTCGTGGCTGTGTCTCAGAAGCGCTGGGCTCTGCACCACCACTCACTTGAGGCGCATGTGTGACATGATGGCAGAAGATGGGGTTTGCCTCGGGGAGCTGCTGAGCCAGGAGCACTTGCCATTTACTGCGTTTTACATTGTCTGAAAAACTAGGTGTGAAGGCCAGGGATATTTAGCTCAGTGGTTCTGGCAGCGCAAGGTCCAGAGTTTGATCTCCAGTACCACACACTACAGTGCCGGTTGTGGCGACTCAGGCCTGTAATCCCAGCGCTCTAGGAGGCAGAGACAGGATGATTGCTGTGAGTTCGAGGCTTGCCTGAACTGCAAAGCAAGAGAGATCCTGTCAAAAAAAAACACAAACCCATAGATGTGAGGGTGTTGAGTCCCGGAAATGTGTTACATATAATGAATACGTACAGTGAATGTCGCACAGTGAGGAGGGCATCTGACTGGATAGAGGCTGAGCACACGCTCGGTGGCCAAGCAGGGCCGGTGTGTCCATGCATGTGTGCACTGGAGCGCTGGCCACATTTCCTTCGGGCAAACTTAAGTTGTGTGTGTGAACTTTAGCCATACCTACAGTCCTGGCACTCAGATGCTGAGCAGGGATCCCTGCAAGTTCCAGGGCAGTCTGAGGTAAAGGAAGAAACCCTATCTAAAAAAGCAATAAAATAATTCCTAAGGTTTTAAGGTGTAAAACTGTACATTTGTACCCGTGGGAGGTTTAGGTTAACAGTATTTGTAGGTTGGGTCAATTTGTAAACTGGTTGCAAATGGAAGAAATACTGGATTATACCATCAGTGTGGGCATAGACCTGGTAAGGCTGAAGGACGTTTGTTTGGCCACTGAGTTCCACCCCAACCCTGGGTGAGCACTGCCCCTTTGCCCTCAGAATGTACCAGAAGTAAAACAGCATGCAGTTTTAAAGAATATCCTGATTACACCTGGGACCACTAAGTAGGTTAGCCTGTGATTCCCAGGACTGGTGTTTTTTTATTTGTGACTGGGTCTCGCTTTTGTAGTTCAGGCTGGCCTTGAACTCACAGCAGTCCTACCTCTGCCTCTCCAGTGTGGGATTACCAACTGAGCCACCACGCCCAGCATGGTATGTGGTTCTGATTGCTGATGGGCGGAACCTCCATGCCCAGCATTGTATGTGGTTACCAGGACGAACCTGGGACCTTGCACTTGCAAGGTAGGCGCTGGCCACTGAGCTAAATCCCTGGCCCTGTTCTTTTTAATACTAGGGTCCAACTCCAGACTTTGGGCTTGCAAGGCAGACCCTAACACCACTGAGCTAAATCCCCAACTCTTTTTATCTTTTTAAAAATGAGCCACACTAGCTCAGGCTGGCCTAGGGGTGATCCTCCTGCCTCTGCCTCCCAGTGAGGCTGGAGTCAGACACACACCACTTTCCCAGCTCCGTGAAGATTTGCTTTCTTAGAAGGGTATTCGTAGGAGCTTTGCTGCCCTGAGCATGCTGAATAAGGGTTTCCCTCTGATTTTTTTTTTAATAGGCATGAAGCAACCTTTTTCTCCTTTGCAAAGTAACCCACAAGCCCTCATAATGAAAATATCAGTGAACGTTAAAGGAAATCCCTCCCTGGGCCATGTGCCAGGTGAGGTTAATCAGTACCTGACGGTGAAGCCAGTGAGAGCTGGCATGAGGCTCTGATGGGCAGCGGTGGCCCGGGGGTGACTTCTGGGGAAGCATTGCCATGCTGGCCCGAGGAGGTCGCCCCTCGCTGTATCCCGCCATGTAGATAGATGCGTGGGTGTAAAGTTGGCCGGATGGCGACACGAGCAGGGAAGGGACCTGGTGGAGCAGGCTGGGCAGAGGGCCGGGGACCTGTCCTGTCCTGACACTGCAGAGCGGTATCTGGGGAGAGTCATCCATAGCTCTAAATGACTTGCAGTGTCCCGATCTGGTGGCACATCCCTGTCACGCCAGGAAGCTGAGGCAGATGGGTCACAGGTTGAACTCCAGCCAGCACGGGTAATGTTTCAACATGATTCTGTCTCAAAGTAAAAAGCCTAGGGGTGCAGCTCAGCGCATTGACCAGGTTCGAGCCCCAGTACCGCGAAACGGGTTAGAAACGTGCTCTGCAAGGTCAGTCCTGGGCCCGCGCTTGCAAGGAAGAGGCGAGGCCAGGGAGCGAGCGGACTGCTGCTGCGCCTCCCCGTTTGGAAAGCTGGGCCGGCGGGCGTCGCACCCAGGGACCCACTCCCAGCTCCTGCCTCAGTCTCCTCGGTGTCACGCAAGCACCCCACGTAAGGGAGGGCGGCGAGAGGGTTCGTCTCCCCGGGGGCCCCTTGATACGTAACAACGGCAGGGACCCCCCCTGGGGCCCAGTCCTCAGCCGCGTTCTGGGCGGCGGCATGGCGCAGTCGTGCGCATGTCTGCGGCTGGAGAAAAGCTTTGTGCTGGACTGCGTGGCCGTGAGCTCGGTGGCCCGCGCCTACGGCAGCGCGAGCCCGAAGCTGTGGTCCGCGATCCCGCCCTACAACGCACAGCAGGACCCACATGCGTGCCGCTACTTCCGCAGCCGTCCGGTGCTGCCGGTGCTGCGCAGGACCGACCAGGTGCGGGGGCGGGGGGCGCAGGTGCAGAGACCAGGTGCAGGGGGTGGGGGGTGAGACAGGTGAGGAGACCAGGTGCGGGGGCGGGGGGGCGCAGGTGCAGAGACCAGGTGCAGGGAGTGGGGCGTGAGACAGGTGAGGAGACCGGGTGCGGGGGCGGGGGCTGGGTTGAGACAGGTGAGGAGATCAGGTTGGGGGCGCAGGAGCGGAAGCCTGCGAGAGACCTGTGAGACAGGTATGAGGGGACAGGGACCCTGCTCCTGGGCTTCCAGGACCCAGTCAGCCAGAGCTAAGGAGATCAGGCTCGCCCCAAGGGCAGGGAAGGGACCTGGTGGAGCAGGCTGCCACCCTCTTGTGTGACGCCGCACCCCACCCTGTAGAGTGATCTTGGCCACAAAGCTTTCAAAGAACACGAGCAAGCCTTGTGACCTTGGTGAACAAGGGGAGTTGACCTCGTCTGAGGTGTCACTGTCGCGGCGCCTTTTGGTCCATAATCTCATATTCCCCCTAAGGCTTATTTTCCTTTCCATGCTGGGGATCAAACCAGGGACTTCACTCTGAGCTACACCTGCAGCCCTTTTTACATTTGTATTTTGAGATGGGGTTCCCTACTCACAAAATTTCCCGGGCTGAGCTTGAATTGATGATCCACTGCCTCAGTCCATCAGAGTGCTAGGATTGTGGGCCTGTGCTACTGAGGCATCAGTACTTTTGTGCTTGGTGTTTTTTAGGTTTTGTGGGGGTTTTTGAGACAGGGTTTCACAGGTAGCCCAGGCTAGCCTTCACTTGCGGTGATCCTCCTGCCTCAGCCTCCCGAGTGCCAGGATGACAAGGCATGTGCTGCCATGTCCACCTAAACTTTAGTTTTGTGTTAAAATAAGCCTTTATGGGCAGGGGATTTAGCTCAGTGGTTCTGCCACCTGTCTTGCAAGCGCAAGGGCCTGGGTTCGATCCCGTGTAACCACATACAATACTGGGTGTGGAGACTCACACCCAGCAGCAATCAGTACCACATACCACAGTGCCGGGCGTGGTGGCTCACGCCTGTAATCCCAGCACTCGGGAGGCAGAGGCAGGAGGACTGCTGAGATCCAGGCTCATCTGGGCTACACAGTGAGCTCAGGGCCATCCTGAACTACAAAGCGAGATGCTATCTGAAAAAACGAAAAAAAAAAAAAAAAGAAAAAGCGTTTATACCATCATCGGACATGACAAATATGGCTCCAGTTCAGCAAGAAGCAGCTCACTGAAGATGTGACAGTGTTTATGCAGCCTGAAGGACATTTATCTGTCTCCAGTGACCTACGGCTCTGAACCTCCCCATTACAAGATAGACTCCGAGAGTTCATCAGAACCCGGGCATTTCACTAACCAATATCTGTATTTTCTGTGTCTTCAGGACCAGGGTGGCACAGGAAGGGATGGCTGGATAGTGGATTATTTCCACATTTTTGGGCAGGGTCAGCGGTACCTCAACAGGAGAAACTGGGCAGGCGCAGGTAAGTGCTACCTTGCTGGGCAAACTTGGTACAGGAGAATGAGGGTGTGCACCCCACAGTTCAGAGAAGCCCCAGGAGGCCAGTTCAGGCGTGAGAAATGCAGAGTTCACACCCTCTCAGTTCTCCTCGCACAGGAATGAATGGCTGGTAACACGGTCCGCCATGGCGTAGCTTTTCCTCACACAGGAGCCTGTTGCATAGCTGGGGTAGCTATGCTGCCCCGGCGCGATTAGCTCAGAAGGGCTGGGTTCAGGTTGGAATTCCTGTCTGTCTACCCTAAAGCAGCCGTCCCAGGCTGGCCATGGTGGCTTGTGCCTGTCATCCCAGCATTTGGGAGGCTGAGACAGGAAGATTGCTGCAAGTTTGAGGCAAGCCTGGGCTACATAGTGAGACCTCCTCTCAAAATACAAAATAAAACATTTTGTTTCCCCAACAGTGCCCCCTGAACAGGCTGTGCCAGCCTTGTTTTCCCGGTCAGGTTAGTAAGAGCGGAAGGGGCGGATGGAGAGTGTTGGTCTGTGTGTCAGCCTCCCGCCCCAGCTGCACCCTTTTCCACACGCTGGTCATGTGACCTGGGGCCTCCTCTGACCCCCCGGTCTCATCCCTTTCCCTGAGCTGAGGGTGAAACTCCTCCAGTCTCCTGGATGCAGGCTGAGCTCAGCCACGCCCGCTGCTTCTGTACTTCCTGCCCTGGTACTGTTCTCTGGTGCTGCTGGAACGTGGCCCGCCGTGGGTTTGATTTACAGGCCCGCTGGTTTTCAGTCAGGAGGCTCAGGCTCTTTGAGGAGGGAGGTTTGCTTTGGAGATAGCGTCTCACTGTATAGCCCTGGCTGGCCTCTGACTCATGCGAGTCTCTGGCCTCAGCCTGCCGGGTGCTGCGGTAACAGACGTGTGTACCACCACGGCCCACGTGAGGGTCGAGTGTGGGCTCGGGGAGCTCAGTGACAAGAGCCAGTTAGGCACCATGGCAGCCTACGGCAGTGGGGCAGCAAGAGGGCGCTGCCTGTGGGCTCAGCCCCTCCCTCTGCGTCCCCAAGGGCACTCGCTGCAGCAGGTCACTGGCCATGACTTCTACAATGTGCACCTGAAGCCAGTCCCTGGGCTCCAAGGCCGGTTTGGCTACCGCAGGAACACCCCAGCCCTCCGCCAGCGCCCCTCGGTGTTCGGAGAAGTCACCCCGTTCCCTCTCTACTGACAGCACTGCTGCCCTTCATAGCCCTCCACCTGAATTCTCCACCACAGGCTTAGAGAAACTCAATGTTAGTTTATATTAAAAGGTTCTATTTGTGTCTCCTCTGTGCTGTATTTTCTTTCTTTCTTTTTTTTGAGGGAAGGGCCTGAGACGTGGTCTCATTCTGTAGTTCAGGCTGGGCTAGAACTCTCAGCAGTCCTCCTGCCTCAGCCTTCTGAGTGCTGGGTCACAGGTGTGCACCACCACACCTGGCAGGAAGCACCCTTCCTGGTTGTTCTGCAGCACCAGAGATTGTACAAGCTCCGCCCGGTCTGGGGCGGCTCTCATCAAAATGCTGGCCCGGGTGTCAGGAGGGCTCAGGTTGAGAGCTGGCTACTGCTCCCGTCTGAACAGCGCAGGCAGGAGGCCCCAGGGATTGGCCTTTGGTCAACCAAAAACATGAGTTTTGCTGATATATGAAATTGTTCCATCAAAAAACCTGACGTCTCAGCCAAGCGCGGTGTCACACACTTATAATCTGCAGGCTGAGGCAGGAGTATCTCCAGGAGTTCAAGACCAGCCTGGATTACATAGACTGTATCTCAAAATCAAGCAAACAAAAAAACAAACCAAACCAAACCAGGGCCAGGAATTTAGCTCCAGCACCTGCCTTGCAAACTCAAGGTCCATAGTTCCATTCCCGGTAACCACATACAACAGTGCCAGGTGTAGAGACTCATGCTTGTAATCCCAGCACTCACTGGGGGAGGCAGAGGCTGGAGGATTGCTGTAAATTCAAGGCTCACCTGGGCTACATAGTGAGCTCAGGGCCAGCCTGAACTACAAGGGGAGAACTTGTCTCAAAAAAACAAAACAAAACAAAAAACACCCAAACCCAAGCCAAATTAAAACAAGACCCAAAACAATGACATCTCATTTCTTTTCATTCTTAATTCATTTTTTGGTAGAGTTTTTATTACTATTTTATCCTTAGGACATGCCAAAAATTGATTAAAATCTTTTTCTTTTTTTTCGGTACTGGAGATTGTACTTATGACGTTGGATTTGTGAGGCAGGTCCCAGAACCACTGACCTAAATCCCCAGCCCATCATTTTAATCTTTGTAATAAACATGTAAGTACATATTTAGAGTGGAGATGCCTTTTTTTTTTCTGGTACCAGGGAACAAACTCATGACCTTGCACTTGGGAGGCAGATGTTGGAACCACTGAGCTAAATCTGTGACTTGATGCTTTCTGATAGTGAGTAAGCAGAAATAACTTTGGTTTTCATTAGAATCCATTGTGCCCATTTCTGAAGATCATGTGATATATCACGTTCAGTCAGACATTACAATTCCCAGGCTGAGATTTTAGCTCTGTGGTTCTGGCACCTGCCTTGCAAGCACAAGGTCCTGAGTTCAATCCCCATACTACCCTCCTCAAAGCAAATATTAAGATACCTTTCATACACGTAATTCAAATGTGATAAAATGTAATTATTTTGGGGGGAGTTTGGGGATTGAACTGAGAATCTTGCACTTGCAAGGCAGGTACCTAAACTGCTGAAATAAATCCCTGGCCCGAGAATAATTTCTCTTGTAACAATAATTTTTTTTTTTGAGGCAAAGTATCACTTTGTGGTTCAGGCTGGCCCTAAACTCACTATGTAGCGCACACTGGCCTCGAACTCACAGTGATCCCCCTACCTCTGCCTCCTCCCCACCAGTGGTGGGATTACAGGCGTGAGCCACCACGCCCGGCCCAATAATGTTTTATTTTGTATTTAAGTTTCCTTAAGAGAGTCCTTAATCCGATCTCCAAAAAGTACTGAGTTCAAAGATTTGTACAGTTGTGCACGATTTTGGTCCTTGAGTCAGACTTGTGGGCGCTGACGTCTTCAGTGTCCCTCACCGGCCCGCCAGGGCTTTCCTGAGTGGCCTCCCGGGAGGCGGGTCCCGGCCCGGCCGTGTGGCGCTTCACCGACTCACTGGGTTCACCACGGCCAGAAGGTCATGAAACCCAGTACTTGGCCAGACTGTGCAAGTCCTGCCCTTCCTCCGTGACCAGAGACACAGAGGTGATCTGACCACCGCGGTCAAAACCCGCAGAATACACCCTCACGTGGCACTCGGGCGAGCCAGCCTGCGGTCACTACGTCCGTGCGCGTGGTGTGAGAGGCTGTGATCAGTCCAGTGAGTGACCGGCCGGACACTGGGGTCGGCGGTCCACATCCAGTTCCGGATCCGCCCTCAGTTCACGGGGCAAGGGGCAAGCAGGGTGGGTACCGGGGCACTGTTGGTCCAAGGATCCCGTAGAACCACAGCGCTTTCCTCTTCTCTACCTCAGCTTTCCTCTCAGCTTGAGTCCATCATTTGTAAAGTGTCCCCAGCCAGTTTATGAGTGGCTCAGAGGACAGCCAAGACAGATGATGCTTTGCACAGAAGGTGAGGCCTGAGACGGCAGTGGTCAGGCCCCGAGTGGGTGCAGTGCACCCAGCTGAGTCTCCCTGGTCGCCAGAGAAGAGGGCAGACAGGGTGTGGGGGTATAGCTCAGGGGCAGAGCATTTGACTGCAGATCAAGAGGTCCCCGGTTCAAATCCGGGTGCCCCCTTCCCTTGCTGTTTTTTGTTTTTTTTTTTTTACCTCCATAAATGGGAATAATAATAAACACTGCCAACCACAATGGAACTAAAAAAAAAACAAAAACAAGGAAAACGCTCGTTTCATTTATTCCACATTTCAGGGGAAACGGGAGCCCCCGTGAGAACCCCTCCTAGGCTTTAATTAACACAAAACCCTTGAAGGAGTAATTTAAATCTAATTTAATTGTAAATGTAGAGCTACAAGCCGGTGTGGTGGCGCATGCGCACTACTAGCCCTCCGCGAGGCTGAGGTGGGAGGGCTGCAAGTTCAAGCTCACTTTGTTCAGTGAGTCCCCCTTGCTGACCCAAGGGGGTTGTTGGGTCAGGAAGTTGCCAGATGTGGTAACACCTGCCTGTAATCTCAGCACCCGGGAGGTCGAGGCAGGAGGATGGCTGTGAGTTCGACCTAGGCTACATAGTGAGTTTAAGGCCAATCTGAACTACATAGTCAAACCCAGTCTTAAAAGAAAAAAAAGTTCTGTGAATGTAGCTCAGGAAGGCGGGAGTTCAATAGCCAGTTGCAGGGGGGAAAAAAATTACAACCCAAAACTGAACACGATTGGCTAACTAATGTGTGACAGCGTAAAAGGTAAAGAGTTCTTTCAATGTGTACTTTGGAAAGCTTTTAAAAAAGGAGAAAAGGAAAGCTTAGTATACACAGAGCTTCTGTAGACTTAGGATGAGGGTCCTTCTGTGCATGCGGACACATTCGCACCCTTTGCAGAGAGAGAGAATTCGCTGGTGGCTCTGGGTGTTATTCATCTTTTCAAAATACTTACCGCCTTTTTCTAGCTATTTCTAACCCAAGCTTCCTAAAATGGGTGGAGCTATTTCTGTCTAAAGCCAGGCGCGCTACTAACCTGAAGTGTGGCCACTGGTTAATGGGTAACCTCCTCTCTGCAGGGTGGGGGGCTCATCGTTAGGCAGGGCTCCGGTCAGAGTGCTTTTTTTGAGACAAGGTCTAGGTTTTTCAGACTAAGCTCAAACTTTCCATCCTCCTGCCTTAACCTTCCCTAGTGCTGGGATTTTAGCTGTGTGTCACCACACCCGGCATCTCTGCTAATTGCTTTATTGGCTGTTTTCATTCTGTCGTGGGCTCCATTTGGTCCTTTGCTACATAACTCTATCCCCTCCACCCCTTTTTTGATAAGTTCGTGCGTTGAGGTTCAGGGGGTTCTTGAACTCACTGTATAGCCTAGTCTAGACTTTAGGTCTTGGCGATCGTCCTGCCTCAGCCTTCCAGAGCACTGGGATTACGGGTGTTAGCCACCACACCCGGCTTGGCCTCTGTACTTCCACAGTGAGCAGGGGCAGCAGTGCTTGGAAAAAACTAGAGACGAGAGATGAGCAGCAAGCTTGTACCCAGAAGCGCACTCAGACGGCCTCTGCATCTTCAACAAGCCACTGAAACAAATGGACTCGAGGTCTCTTTTTAAGTGTGCTATGTTTAATGGTAGAGGACATGTGCAAGATCCTGAAATCAATCTCAGTACCAAAAGAAAATGGGAAAATCATGCTGGAGTACCTGGATTTTTTTTTTTTTTTTAAACCGGGTCTCGCTTTGTAGTTCAGGCTGGCCCTGAACTCAGCCTCCAACTCACAGCAATCCTCCTGCCTCTGTCTTCCGAGTGCTGCGATTACAGGCGTGAACTACCATGCCCAGCACTATAGTAGGTGGTTGACTGCTGGTGGGTGTTGTATGTGGTTACTGGGGATCTAACCCAGGACCTTGCGCTTACAAGGCAGGCGCTGGAACCACTAAGCTAACTATCCAGCCCTAGTTTTTGAGACAGAGTCTTGCTGTATAGTTTCTGCAGGATTTGAAGTCACTTATGCACCCCAGTCTGAACTAACAGCGACCCTCCTGCCTCAGCCTCCCCACTGTAGAATTACAGACCTGTAGCACCACATCTGGCTGACAATGTAAATTTTCATGAAGTCGAATTTATCAGTATTTTTTATGCTTATCACTTTTTGTGTTTTCTTATCTAAGAAACCTTTTGTTTCTTAACTAACTGCTTCCAGTTAGTTATTTGGGGGGCTGGCAATTTAGCTCAGTGGCACCATGCCTACCTGGCAAACACTAGACCCTGAATTTGATTCCCAGTACTGCAAAAAACCAAAAAAGATACTTTGTTCCATCTTCCTCTAGTAGCATCACACTTTGTGTCCTCACATTATTTGTGTCTGGTATCTGGTGTGAGATTAATTTATTTTTAATATATCCTGGCTGAGGATTGAGCTCTGTGGTTCCAGCATCTGCCTGGCAAGCACAGGGTCCCAAGTTTGATCCTCAATACCACATACCACAGTGCTGGGCGTGGTAGCTCACATCTGTAATCCCAGCACTCGGGAGGCAGAGGCAGGAGGATTGCTGTGATGTGAGTTTGAGGCAAAGCTCAGGGCCGGCCTGAACTACAAAGCGAGACCCTGCCTCAAAACAAACAAAAAACAAACAACAACAACAACAAAAACTGGTGTTCAGAACATGTAAAGAACTCTTATAAGCTGGGATTAGTGTCGCTCCCCTGTAATCGCAATTTCAAATCCATTATTAACAATTTAGTGATTTAAAGAGCTCGTCTCATGAACTTAAATAAAATATAAAAACATAAATCAATATAAAATATAGGGGATGTAGCTTGAGGAAAAGATCCTAGGTTCGGTCTTCAGACGGAAAAGAAGAAAACACTTTTTTCAGGGGCTAGGGATTTAGCTCAGTGGTTTCCGCACCTGCCTTAAGAGCCTGGGGGACACGCCCACCAGCAATCAGTACCACAGACCAGAGTGCCCGGCGCCCACCACCAATCAACACCACATACCACAGTGCCCGGCGTAGTGGCTCACACCTGTAATCCCAGTACTAGGAGGCAGAGGCAGGAGGATTGCTGAGTTTAAGGCTGAGCTCAGGGCTAGCCTGAACTACAAAAAACGAGACCCAGTCTTAAAAAAAAAATTTTTTTTTTCAACACCAAAGTAAAAGCTGCGGTGAGTCAATTAAGAAAACACGCAAGCGTGAGCCTGTGAAGGTTCGGCCCAGGGATCTGGAGGAATTTATTCAACATGGTTAATCCCTGCCAGTGGGCCTGCAGCAGGCGGCCGCCGGGGTGTTGTTGAGGCCCCAAGGCGGGCAGAAAACCCTCTCCGGAACAGTGAGTGCACTGCACAGGAGGCCGAGGCAGTCCACACCCATTTCACCCCGCGTTGCCCATTCGTTGCCATGGACCCCTTCAGACAGGCGAGATGGTCACCGGAGGAGGCCGAAGGTCACCACGGAGACCAGGACTGTCAGCTCTAAAATGCCACGGACGCCGCCGTCACGTGGCAGGGCAGCTGGTCATGACGTCACAGGAGCATGCCCCGACGCGCTCCGATGACGCCACTCCCGGAAGTGCGCTCTAGGCCGGCCTCAGAAAGCCCCCGCTGTTGCCTCCGGAGACTGCTAGGGAGGTCCGGGACGACGTCGCTACGTTTCTTCCCGATATCTCCTGAGTCTTCGGATCCTGGTGTCGAGCACGCGTCTCCACCACCATGGGGGGCGGGGACCTGGTGAGTAGGACTAGGGATTGGTCTGGGCAAAGGGCCGAGAGGCGCCGGGGACGGAAATTGACGGGTGGCGGCGGCCAGAGGGGTGGGTGAGTAATCTTGGTAGCCGAGCCCGGCGTTCAGCTCCCTGGAGAGACGACGGATCCTTAGGTCCACAGGGATGGGGGCTAGCAGTTGGGAAAGCGTACACGGGTCCTGCGAATGGTGACTCGTGATGTTTGTGTGCTGGTTGGGAGGTAGTGAGCGCATGGCATACGAGTGTTTTCATTTTTTAACTTTCGTTAATTTCGGTGCTGGCGATGGGAACCCAGGGCCTTGTAACACTGAGCTACACCCCCAGCCCGGATTCGTTTTCTTCGTCATATCTCAGGACACATTTCCCCTTCTTAGTTCAGAGTCTGGTGCCGGGCTGGAGCAGGGGCGCTTGGGCACAGTTCCCCCTGCTCCTGGGCAGTGCCTTTTGAAGGGTTCCATGTTAAGCCTGAAGGTCCACCTGCCTGACCTGCCTTACTGTGTCAGTGCTGCCTTCCGATCCTATCCGGAGTAACAGCGCTTCCTTAGGTAGTCACAGCTCTTACATAAGTGGCAACTGCTCTTCAGTGATGCAGCTGATTTGTAAGGACGACGGCAGGAGCCCGGGAAACCGCCTTCCTTGAGGCGAAGTGGAGCCAGCAGCTAGGCCAGCCTAGAGAGCTGTGAAGGAGTCGGGTTAGTTTGTCAGGTTCCAGAACGCCGTCAGAATCTATCCAGTATATGCGTTCTGCACTGAAGAGTTCTTTCTTTACCCCAAAGCTATGCTATTGACAGTTTAGCTCTGATAAGCAGCCAGATTGTTGTGTGTATGCAAGTGTGTGTGTGCGTGCGTGCATGCGTGTATGCGTGTGTTGAGCTGATGTTTAGTAGCATTGCTGGACTCAGTAGCACCTTCCTTCCCCAGCTGTGACAAAGAAAATTGTCTTCAGACATTGCCACGTATCTCTAGGGCCAAATCACCTGTTGCTAAAGGAGAAAGCAGCCCCCCTGGCTCTCGCCCTTTGCCTCTCCTCCTCCCTCTCCTGCCCACGACCCGCTGTCCTGCAATGGCTGCCCCTTAGGGAGGTTTCCTTGAGGAGGAACGTGGAAGGATGAGGGAAGTGAGGAGGATAGATTTCCAAGCCGAGGGAAGAGCGAGCGTCTGCAGTCACAAACCAGGGGATAAAAGATCGTGCTTCAAACCACTCTGGGTGCCAGCGGCCGAGTTCAGGCTGGCAGGGAAGGGCCTCGAGGCGAAGCCAACTGAGAACAGAGGTGCAGGGTTCGCGAGCCGTGTGTAGGGACTGGACTTTGTCTTGTTGGTACTGGATGTGGAGAAGAGGCATGGCCGTCTGTCCTGCCGAGTGTGGACAGGATTGTGAAGCCTAATAATCTGCACCAAGGTACTTGGCAGGTGGAGAGTGTGGTAATGGAAAGCCCTCTCGTCTTGCTCTTTCCTCCCCTCCAGCTTCCTTTTCCCTTGGTTAGGTCACGTAGCACTTCTTTCTCTTTTTTGCTCAGTTCTTTCTTCTTCCCTGCTGGCCGGCTGGTCCTGGTCCTGCCTTCTCTCAAACTTGAAGTGATCCTCCTGCCTCAGTCTCTTGAGTGTCCCACTGCGCCAGGCCGTTTTGCTTTAGTGTTTTGGTCCTGGGAGCTCACATGTGCTAGGCAAGCGCCTGACCCTGAGCTCCCCACACCCGATCTGCCCCACACTGCCCGCTTCTCATAGCCAGGCGGTGGCAGCGTTTGTGACACGTTGTGCTCTCCCTCCTACCCTAGAACCTGAAGAAGAGCTGGCACCCACAGACCCTCCGCAATGTGGAGAAGGTGTGGAAGGCCGAGCAGAAGCATGAGGCCGAGCGGAAGAAGATTGAGGAGCTGCAGCGCGAGCTTCGGGAGGAGCGGGCCCGGGAGGAGATGCAGCGCTATGCGGAGGACGTGGGCGCTGTCAAGTGAGTCCGTCAGTCGGGGCAGGACAGCAGGGCTGGAGGTGTCTGGTGTCTCATGTGTCACCACTCAGTACCTGGGTCTGGAAGTCAGACGGGCCTAGCTTTGCAGGGTGGCTTCGTAGGAGCCAGCTGTGCAGCTGGGAATGGGCTTGGGACCTCAGCAGCACCGGAGTCAGTGCCAGGTCCTTAGGTCCTGAGGACCAGGTGAGAGGTCCCATGAAGGACGTCGTGTAGGCCTTGGCCTTGGAGGCTGGGAACAGACGCCACAGCTAAGGATGGCTGTCTCTACCGTACACCAGTGAATGTCCAGGCATCCGCCGGGCCTCTGTGAACACATTCAGAGCTTACTCTATTTTAGTTTCTTCTTTTTTCTTTTTGTGCTGAGACAGGGTCTCACTCTGTAGCTCTGGCTAGCCTCAAACTGGAGTCTGTCCTGCCTCAGCCCTTTGTGTGCTGGGGTGACAGGTGTGGGTGGCCACATTGGCTTTGCAGGCTCACTTGACTAGATTGAGACCAGGTGACCCTCAATGAAAGCTGTGTGACTGCGGCTGGCCCCAAAGGTTTCCCTGTTAGCCACTACTTCTTTTTTTTTTTTGAGACAGGGTCTTGCTTTGTAGTTCAGGCTGGCCCTGAGCTCAGCCTCCAACTCACATGTGCTAGGCAAGCACCTGACCCTGCAATCCTCCTGCCTCTGCCTCCCAAATGCTGGGATTACAGGCGTGAACCACCACGCCTGGCAACGATGGAAAATTTTAGCAGCACATAAATATTGTTTTAGGAAAGTGGATTAGGAAAAAGGCTCTTCTGGTGTTCTGAAGTCAATGGAGTTACCTGGGCATGGTGACGCACACCTACAATCTCAGCACTTGGGAGGTTGAAGCAGTAGGATCACTGTGACTTAAGAGCTATCTTATCTTTTTTGTGTGTGTGAAATAGGTGCATTTTTTATACATATCATGATCACACTCAACATTGACAATTTGTACCAGTACATGACATGACTTGATTCTCATTTTTTCCAATTACCCTACCTACCCTACAACCCCTACCCCCTATATACATAAGCTTTGTTTCCTTTTTTTTATTACCGTCACAATTTTTTCTTTCCCCTTGTTACTTACCCTTACTCCATTTCCCTTTGATTAGTTTCTATTTTACAATATCTAACATACATTCTAGAACTCATTTACATTTTCAGTTTCTCATATCAGAGAAAGGATACGGTATTTTCACATCTGTGACCTATTTATCTCACTTATGAGTATGTACTGAAGGTACATCCATTTGAGTATGAATGACTCAAACTTGTCATTCTTTATGGCAGAGGGATAGGCTATTTTATAGAAAAACCTTATTTTCTTCATCCAGTCTCCAGCTGATAGAAGGAGCTGTCTTGCCTTTTGTAAAGTTCTATATCTTATTGATGGAGCCTCTGTCCTTCTTGGGACAGTACGTGTTGTGCATATAGTACTGTAACCTGACACACATCACAGCACTTCACGGAAGACTTGTGCAGTGGGGTGCGGATTTAGCTCCGAGGTTCCGCACTTGCCTGGCAAGCATAGGGTCCCGAGTTCAATCCCTGGTAACCATGTACTACAGTGTTGGGTGTGGAGACTCACGCCTGTAACCCCAGCACTTGGGAGGCTGAGGCAGAAAGATTGCTGTGGCTGAGTCTCGCCTGGGCTACACAGTGAGCTCAGGGCCAGCCTGAACTATAAGCAAGACCCTGTCTCAAAAAAAAAAGACATGCAATCAAAGCAAAGTCATCAATTGGAATCTCCTCTTTTTTTTTAGTTTTTTGAGACAAGGTGCCACTTTGTAGTACAGGCTGACCCTGAACTCACTATGTAGTCCAGGCTGTCTTAAACTCACAGCAACATAATGTATACAGTTCCTCATTTAGCAACAAATTCATTTAATGACCCAGCTGCAGAAGCATCTTTATGTTAAATTGTTTTGCTTTATGTAATTTAATGCTCTGTATTATTAGGTGAGTAAACCTCACAGAGGCTATTTCTAGGTAGTTTATGTGACTTTTCCCTCAAGATTTTTTGATTTGAGAGGATTTAACTGAGTCTACGTTAATAGAAGTTTAATTTCCTGTTATCCAAAGGTAGTAATTATTACTATTTGCAGTAGTAGGGACTTAACCGAGGGCCTTCGTGCTGAGCTATATCCCTAACCCTTTTTTAATTTTTAAGACAGAGTTGCTCAGTCACTAAATACCCAGGCTGGACTCGAATGGGCAATCCTCCTGCCTCAGCCTCCCAGAGCCGTGAGACTACTGGCCTGTCGCACCATGCCTAGTTATTCTGACTTTCTTATTCACCACAGCATGGCATGTTGTGTGCCCAGTTGGGTGAGTTGGAGTCCATGAAGGAGGCCACAGTGGGGCGGCCGCCTCAGCAGGGCATCACCCACTGACCTGTTTGGGTTTTTCTTTCCATACTGAGGAGTGAACCCCAGGCCTTGGCACTGAGCTCCCTGCTGTTTCTACCCAGTTTTTGTTTTTTCTCTTTTTTTTTTTTTTTTTTTAGGTTTTTTGAGACAGGGTTTCACTTTGTGGTTCAGGCTGCCCCTGAGCTCAGCCTCAAACTCACATCACAGCAATCCTCCTGCCTCTGCCTCCCGAGTGCTGGGATTACAGGCGTGAGCCACCACGCCCGGCACTGTGGTATGTGGTACTGGTTGCTGCTGGGCGTGAGTCTCCACGCCCAGTATGGTATGTGGTTACCAGGGAATCGAACCCAGGCCCTTGCGCTTGCAAGACAGGCGCCGGAACCACTGAGCTAACTCCCCGGCCCCTGTTTTTTCTCTTTTAAGACAGGGTCTTGTTTGTAGTTCAGGCTGGCCCTGAGCTCATTATGTAGCCCAAGCGAGTCTCGAACTAAGCAATCCTCCAGCCTCTGCCTCCCCAGTGCTGAGATGACAGGCGTGAGCCAGCATGCCTGCTACTGGGAGCTGTTTTGCATCTGAGTCTGGAGGCGCCTCATTTTCTCTGAGTGTTGCTGTTTGTTTGTGTTTCCCCAGGAAGAAAGAGGAGAAGCTGGACTGGATGTACCAGGGCCCTGGCGGGATGGTGAACCGCGACGAGTACCTGCTGGGCCGCCCCATCGACAAGTACGTGTTCGAGAAGCTGGAGGAGAAGGAGGCTGGCTGCTCTTCTGAGACCGGGCTCCTCCCGGGGTCCATCTTCGCCCCATCGGGGGCCAACTCCCTTCTGGACATGGCCAGCAAGATTCGCGAGGACCCGCTCTTCATCATCAGGTACCGTGGCCGCGGGGCCTCCCCGGCAAGGGTGGAGGCGGTGTCTGCACAGCCGTTTCCCTGGGTTCTGTCTGCAGGCACGGGATCTGTTCTCTTCCTGCAGGCTAAGGCTGGAGGGGACAGCTCTGGGATAGTGCCAGGCAGCAGTGGCCCTGTCCCTTTGGCTTTTCTTTGTTTTGTCTTTTTTTTGAGACAAAGTCTCACTATGTAGTCCATCCCCCTGCCTCAGCCTCCTGAATATTGGGATTATAGGCTCGCCCCACTACCTCCAGCAAAGTTTTGCATGCATGTGGAAAAAAAAAGATAGGACGTAGCTTAGTGGTTACGCACCCTCTTGCGATGCTTGGGACCATGCACACGCACACAGACACACCCACACCTGCGCCAGCACATGCTACTTGACAGGTGGTGTCTGAGACGTCAGGCGCTCCCCACACGGGTTTGGGGTGCAAATGTTGCCACAGGCCCTATGTGCTTGGGAGGAAGACTGTCACCTGGACTGTGCACATGAGAATGAATTAGCTGCCCTTTCCAGGAGACAGTCACTATTTTACAAATTCCTCTATTTAGGAAGAAAGAAGAGGAGAAAAAAAGAGAAGTGTTAAATAACCCTGTGAAAATGAAGAAAATCAAGGAACTGGTGAGTGGCGCACAGGATAAGCACAGAGTGCCCTTCAGCTCCTTCCCAGGAGAGTTTGTCTCCAGTGTCTGTTGCTTTAGAGGAAAAATAAAGCAGTCTTTTTGTTTGTTTTTTGGTTTTTTTGGTTTTTTTTGTTTTTGAGAGGGTCCCACTTGTAGTTCAGGTTGCTCCTGAGTTCACTGTGTAGCCCAGGCCAGCCTCGAACTCACAATGATCCTTCTGACTCTGCCTCCAGGGATTGCAGACTGTAATCTCTGCTAGGATTACAGACATGAGCCACCACGCCCAGCATTGTGGTGTGTGGTACCAGGGATTGAATTTAGGACCTTGCACTGAGCTAGATCCTTGGCCGTTGTTTGTATTTTGAGACAAAGTCTCACTGTCTAGCCCCGGTTCTCCTTGAGCTCTTTCAGTCTTCCTGCCTCAGCCTTCTGACTTGTGAGATTATATGAAGGAGCACTTCTGAATGGAAAGAAAAGGGCCTTGTGGACAGTGGTTCTGGGAACTCCACTGCCGGACTACAGAGGTTCTGCTCAGGGGTCCAGGGTGATGTTGGGGGGCAGGGACACCACCACATAGCCCGCTTCCCCTCATGCCCTGCGCCCCGTGGGGTGGGGGGACCCTGTCAGGAGGCCAAGACCTGTACAGAGCCCTCTGCTGGCTGAGGTGGACAGGGTCTTATCCTGTGAGATTGTGCTCTGTGCTTTCCTAGTTGCAAATGAGTCTGGAAAAAAAGGAGAAGAAGAAAAAGAAGGAGAAGAGAAAGAAGCACAAGAAACACAAGCACAGGAGCTCGAGTAGCAGCCAGTGCAGCAGTGAGGATGAGCCCAGCCGGGGGAGGTGAGGGCATGGCCTCTGCGACAGCCCGGGGACATGGAGGACTGGGCGGCGGTCAGGTACCTCTACAGGGGGCCTGGGCAAGCGCACCTGAGCCTCACAGATCATGGGCAGACCAGCTGGTTTAGCTCACTTTCATCTCAGCCTGGGTCCCTGTGGGGTTCTTTGAGACAGGGTCTCACTGTAGCCCAGGCTGACCTGCACCTCTCAGCAGTCCTCCTGCCTCAGCCTGCTGAGCGCTGGGATGACAGGTGCGTGCCATCATCATGCCCAGATCTACAGTGGGTTTGGTGTACTTTTTTCTTTATGGTACCAGGGATCGAACTTAGGCCCTGTACTTGCAGGGTAGGCACGGTACCACCCGAGCTAAATGCCTGGCCCTAGGTAGAGTTTGTAGTGGGTCAGGGAGCCCATGTGGTCCTATCTGTGTCTGCGGTGGGCAGGTCCACTCTGCTTGGACCCAGGACAGCAGCTGAGGTGTCAGGCTGCACCCTGCTCCTCCCTGGGAACCTGTACCCAACTCGCCTTCTTGTACAGAGGACCAGTGAGGACGCCCTGAGGGGAGGGCAGGCGCTGGCTCTGTCTTGGTGGCACCAGAGACCCTGCTGGGCCCAGGGTGGCTTCTCAGTGAGTGTTTGCATCTTAGGTCTCAAAAGAAGATGGCAGATTCCTTTCCGGTTTTGTCCAGAGCCCCTGGCTATGGCCTACAGGTAAGAATCTGGACTTTGGGGGAGTGACAATGCCCTGGTGAGCACTGCACGGCCAGGAGTTCGGAGCCTCTCACCTGGCTGGGCTCTGGGCAGGATGACATCCCCGCCTTCCACAAATAACTGATGGCAGATGTCCACGTTTTAACTGTGCAGTGACGGCCTTCAGTGTGTGTCTCTCTGTGTGCATGTGTCTGCATGTATGTGTGTGTGCATGTATATGTGTGTGTCTCTGTGTATGTCTGTGTGTGTGTTACTGGATGTTTTCGAGACACTATCTTACCAAGCCACTAAGTTGGTGAAGCGGGCCTACAGTTTGCAGTCCTCCCGGCCCACTTCATCACGCCTGGCTCCGCATGGGCCCTGGAGGAGGGGACGTCCCTGGTAACTGTGGCCTGTGCCCTGGCCTGTGCTCTACTTTCTGTGTGCTGGTCTTGGCTTCCTCTGAGCCTCCGCGTGGTCTCTAACCTGCTTCCCCTGAAGCCTGCTGAGCCAGGTGGACTCCTGGTGACATTGCTGTCCTCCCTTCCACAGGTCCGGGACTCTGCCAGGGACCAGGGGTTGAAGGGCACACACAGAACAAATACCCGGTCCAGGTCCCCAAGCTCCTCCTGCTCCCCGCCCAGACACCCAGGCGAGAAAAACACCAGGGACAGGAGGTCACGGTCCCCAAGGTACTGCAAGCTGTGAGTGTGGGGTTCCTGGAAGTCCCCTGAGCTCGCGGCCTGGCACGGCGGGCCTCTCACTGGAGTCCTGACACTGTCTGCTGAAGAGGCTGTGTCCCTTGTGTCCCCACAGGCACAATGGGAAGGGCAGCCGCAGAGAGCGGCCCCCCACGCGGAGCCC
>PVIR01028915.1:0-21528 GCA_004026965.1 Petromus typicus | reverse complement strand
CCAGAAGGTACCAATAACTGTTCGCTTAAAAAAAAAGATTTTAAGAAATAAAAAGTATTTTATTGGTTCTCATTTTATATCTTCTCTATCTATCTGTCTACATATCTTATATAATCAACACTGCAAGCCCTACATTTTTAATACTTTTAGAGACAGGATCTTCGGCGATCCCAAAGTTGCCCACATGGGCTTGAATTGGTAATCCTCTTGGCTCAGCCCCCCGAGTACTAGGGTTACAGGCATGTGGCACAATGCCCAGGCAGTTATGGATATTTGTAGCCCAACAGGTACGGAATTAAAGGGTGCTGGGAAAAAAAAAACTGGTGAGGGCCGGGGATTTAGCTCAGTGGTTCCAGTGCCTGTCTTGCAAGTGCAAGGACCCGGGTTAGATCCTCAGTAAACACATACCATACTGGGCGTGGAGACTCATGCCCAGCAGCAACCAGTACCACATACCACAGTGCCGGGCGTGGTGGCTCACGCCTGTCATCCCAGCACTCGGGAGGCAGAGGCAGGAGGATTGCTGTGATGTGAGTTGGAGGCTGAGCTCAGGGCCAGCCTCAACCACAAAGCAAGACCCTGTCTCAAAAAACCTTAAAAACAAAAACAAAAACAAAAAAAAAAACTGGTGAAAGGAGTTGGCCTTGGCTTTAAGTTACTCTTTACTGCCTAACCAGACCCTAAATAGGCTGACAGTCCTCTCTGGTCCTGGCCAGCGTTCCTTGTCACCCTCCACAGTGTTTTCATCTGTTTATTTTAACCAGGAGGTGGCCCCAGGACCTCATGCATTCTACCACCGAGCTTCCCTCCAGACTCGATGTTTTATTTAAATCGTTTTTATTGGTGCATCTTAGAGATACATATTGATAACACCCATCCCAGAGGATTTGTACCTGTATGTGATACACTTGCTTTTACCCCCCAGCCCCTCGTCGCCCTTCAACCTCTCTTTCCCTCCTCTCTCACAAAAGCTTGTTTCCGTTTTCTCCTGTTCTCTGTCTTTTCTGTGCTGGAAATCAAACTCAGGGCCCCCTACTCCCAGGCAGGCGCCCGGAACCACGTCTGGCTCTTTTTTCTTGTTCCTTCCTTCCCTTCCCACTCAGCTTTCCTTGTTTCCCTTCTCATTTGAACATTTTTCTACCTGTCTCTCAATACCTATTATATATTTTGGTCTTTATTTACACTTCATTTTCTCACACCACAGAATTTAATTTTTGTTTTGTAGTTCAGGCTGGTCCTGAACTCAGCCTCGATTTTCGCACTCCTCCTGCCTCTGCCTTCCAAATGCTGGGATTACAGGGTGAGCCACCACGCCCGGCACTGTGGGATGTGGTTATCAGGGATCGAAGCTGGGACTTGGTGCTTGCAGGGCAGGTGCAGGAACCAATGAGCTAACCCCCCTGCCTAGAATTCAATATTTAAACATGTGCATCTGATTTACCTCAGAGTATGCTCTCCAGGGGAATCCATTAGCTAGAAATGACTCAAGCTCATCCTTCTTTATGGCAGAGTACTACTCCATTGTACTGAAATGGGCAAAAACAAAACAGAGCAGAGACCGACAGCTGCAAAGCTTGGCAGAGCCCGACTTGCCGCCTGATGGGCATTTGTGCTGTTTCGAAGACCTGACTATTACAAACTGTACAGCCTTGACATTTGAAAGAGCAAGGTGGTAAGCACTGGCCCCTGGACTCACTTGAAACCCTGGCTGCGCTGCTGTGCAGCATTCGGCTGCCCGGGCCCGAGAGTCGTCTTCCCTTGGGCAGAGATCTGTGGCTGGTCACGGCAGAGGCCAAGCCGGGAGGCCGAGCTGAGGCAGCGCGGACAGCGTCGCAGGGGCCGGAACTGCGGTCTGGGTTTGGAATTCAGGCTCAGAACCGGGCTGGAAGCTGGATCACGTGGCTAGGTCGGGCCTAAGGAGCAGCTTCTGGGGACTCCCGGGCCAGGCCGGGGCAGGGTCTGCACGGTGTCCGCCCGGGGCCGGTGCAGAGCTCGGCCCGGGCGGGAAGGGAGGCTGCGCGGCGCCAGCACGGAGCGGGGTGCGGCGGTCGGCTCGGCGTCCCCGGCGCGGGCACCGGGCTGCAGCCCCGGCCGCAGACAGCGCCTTTGTCCCCTCGCTTCACGGTGCAGAGTCGGGGTGCAAACCAGGCCTCGGCTTCCTCCCAGCCCGGCTCGCACTCCGTGCACTGCAGTGTCCTCACCTGCTAGACAGCGAGACTGACTCGGCGCAGACCGGAAGCTAGCCGCGGCCTCCCTCCCGCAGGCGCCGGACAGTGAGAGGAGGCGATGGGGTACAGGGAGGACGGAGAAAGGCGCCCAACAGATGCTTTCTCAAACTCGGTTCCTGTGCGAATGGTAGAGCGGCGCTATGCAAGAAGCCTGGCCCTCGCCTCGCCTCCGTGTTCTCCCCCACGAAATGTCTTATTCCACAGATGTAACCGTCCGTGCTGTTGGGCAGCGCTCCTGCCCCGTGTACCAAAATGTTTGTTGTTAGCTCTGCCCCCTTTCAGGAATGCTGTGACTCCACCCTCTGCGTCAGTGAGCACCTTGCCCACCCTGCAGATTCCTGCATACAGAGGCTCTCCTCTGAGCTCAGGGCCAGCCTGAACTACAAAAACGAGACCCGGTCTCAAAAAAAAGAGGCTCTCCTTTGAGGCGAAGGACTGTGTCCAAACTCCACCTTATAAACGGATTTCCTCCACCTCTGAACCTTTGTTGCACGTGAGTCTTCGCACTGCAATAGCTGCAGAGCCCACAGGTACTGAGCAGCTGGGACCCGGCCAATTGGGAGACTGCTCCCTGTCCAAAGGGGCGGCCACTGCTTGGTTTAAGCCAGTTGCTAAAATGTTTCCAGCTCTGATGTTTCAAAAAAGAGCTGCAGGTGTTATATGTAGTCTCCCGGCTCAAAAATAAACATTAGTTCAAATTTTAAACGATCCTCCTGGTCAGTTTAAACCCATTTTCCACTTGGCATTGGTGGCCAACCCCTGGATACCAGAATTTTTGAAAGGCTGAGACAGGAGGAGTGACGAGTTCAGGTGCCGCCTAGGAAATTTATGAGATACTATCTCAAAATGCTAAAAATAAAAAGGCCCGGGCATGTAGGTCCTGTTTAATTTCCAATAGCTTTCCCCTAAAGAAGCACCATTTTCCAATTGCACCTGCCCGTCTGTAACCCCTACTTAGGGAACTACGAGCAGGTGAGCAAGGGCCGTGGAGGCAAATTTGAATAGGGCCTGGGACTTAGCTCGGTGGAACCATCCTGAGTTGAATTCCTGGTACAAAGAAACTATCTATCTATATATCATCTATCTATCTATCTACCTATTAGCCTTGAATGCCAAACTGAGGAATTTTGATTGGACTTTAGAAGAATATTTTCGCTGGACATGGTAGTGCCTTCCTGTAATCCCAGCATTCAGGAAGCTGAGGCAGAAGGATCACTGTGAGTTCAAGGCCAGCCTGAAGTACCTAGCAAATCTATCTCAATAAAAACGAATTTTTCTTTTTCTTCTTCTTTTTTTTTAAATTATAAGAGTGTTTAATGCAAGGGCTAGGGAGCTGCTCCTGTACTGAAGTGGCACATGGAAAGGACTGCAGTTTATGACAGAAGCACAGGTTTGTGCAATGAAATGGAAGGGGGAGTAAGACTGCAAAGACTGGTTGGAAGAAAATGAAAACTAAAGGTCTGGTAAGGCTGCGACCAGGGAAATGGCTAAAAGTGGCAGGTACAAAAGACAGTGTGTTATCCCAACACTGTGGGAGGCTGATGCAGGAGAATTTCTAATTTGAATCCAGCCCGGGGAGCAACAATTTTAGAGATCCTCTCTCAAAATTAAAAAAAAAGGGGTTAGGGATGTAGTTTAGTGTGTTTAATCCCCACCCCTGGGCCAGCCAGGCTTCTGGACCCTGTTCAGCAAATTAAGCACCTGCTACATGCCAGTCACTGCTGCAGTTACTGGAGGAACAAAATGATTTACAAAGGACAAAGCCCCTGCCCAGGCAGAGTGACCCAGGGGCAGGCAGAGGCAAACAGCATGGAAGCAAAGTGTCCCTTCTTTGAGGGATGAGAAGCCCCATGGCACAGGTGCCACAGACCAGCCAGGAGATGTGCTGAAGGGCCAGTGGACAAAGGGCGCAGCGCTGGGAAGTGGGCAGGGCCAGCACCTCACCCTGGCCAGGTCCCTTTATCTGACTCAACCCCAGGTGCCAGCTAAAGGAAGTCCTGTCTTTCACAATTTCTGACATTTAGTTTTCCCACAATCTTGCTCACATGTCCTGGGACACACAGCTCTTTCCACACTCTGATCTCTATTGTCTGTAACACACACTCACACTGCACTTCTTACTCAACACTCACGTCTCCCTACCTTATCTGTACCGAACGCTGTGGCGTTAAGCATGCTGCCTGAGCCGCCAAACCGTGTTTTCCTCCACTGTAATTGGGGACAATTTGCAATCCCACCTCAGCAGGCCATGGTGAGGAGAGAATGACATCAACGCTACAGAAACTGGGAACCAGACAAGCCGGGCCTTGGGTCTTGAAGGTTTCTTTCGCTGTGAGCTGAGTGCCCTTGGAGCTGCGGGTAACCAGCGTTGCCCTCCGCGACCAGGGCAACCCACTGGCTTTTCTCCTGTACTGCTGGACTCGGTTTCCTCCGCTAAAACGAGCCACCCGGGGAAAAGGAGCGAAGAGCCGGCTGGCTCAAATCCTTCCTGGCCCGGAGCCCTCTCCGCCCCTACTCCAGCTCCGGGGCTTGCTTCATTCCCTTCAGGCGTTTAGTCTGCAGCAGACCGCCTCTCCGCTCTGCCCGCCAGCCCCAGCCCGCTCCAGACAGACCCCAGGCGTCCCGGCCCCACCTCTGGGGAAAACACACAAAGGCTGTCCCAGGGGACCAGAGCCGCCAAGTCTGCGGCTGGTGGATGGAGAACACGCAAAAATGCAGAGATCCTCGATGGCTCCAGGTTCCCCGACGTGCGCCTCCTGGCAGCTCCCACCGGAGACGGCGGGCAGGGGGCGTCCCGCCAGCCACCTCCCCGCTCCAGCCCTCCGCCCCTTTTCTCCTCTGGCTGTGGGAGGCAAAGGGTTAAATCCCATAGAGCTGATGCTGACTCCAGGCTAGAGGGGCCCGGGAAGCTGGGGTCACTTCCTGCTCCGTCCCAGTCACCCTGAACTGGTCCCCGGGTCCTCAGCCTGGAATCACCCCTGGAGCAGGACCCGCAGTCCCGGGCATCTGGCCCCGGCCCGAGCCAGGGGACCCGAGGGGCGCAGTCCCCGGGCTGGACTCCGCCCGCCGGCTCTCCCGCCCCCAGAGCCGTGAGTCGGGGCGCCCGGCCCGGGGGTGGCAGGAGGGCCCGGGACGCCCGCGGGAACAATGGGCGGGCGGGGGGCGCGGCCGGGCATTCTGGGAGGCGCGGGGGAGCGCGCGGGGGCTGCCGGGAAGGGCCGGGGTCCGCGCGGCGGGCGGGCGGGGCGCTCGGCCCTGCGGCCGGGCGGGCGCGGAGCGTGAGTCGGGGCGGCCGGGCGGCCGGGCGGGCGGGCGGGCGCGGGCTGTGGGGCGCGTTCGCCGCCTCCGCGTCGGGGCCACCTGGCCGCCCACCCTCCCGGCGGCCGGCTCCCCTCCCACCTCGGCCGCGGGCGCCTCGAGGTCCCCGGCCGGTGTTGCGGGGCCTAGGCTGGCTCCGGGGACGTGCGCCTCCTTAGTCTTCCCGATTCCGACCGAGTCGGCCTTGGCCTTCACCCGTTCCCCTCTACCCTGCACGACCGAGTTTGTGTTTCCCAGAAATTCGGGGTGCAGAGCCCTTACCTGTCGCCAGCAAACGCAGCAGGGCGAGCAGGGCGCCTTCCGTCCTTCCCAGCCAGGCAGGGGTCCCTCCTGACGCCTCCCCGAAGACACGGGAATCCTCCGGCGAAGACATTAATTCACCTCTTAGAATCTAATTGCGTTCTCTCCCGGTGCTCCCCGGCAGGCCTCAGCCGGCTTTGCTCCACCTCGGCCCCCTCTCCGCTGCCTTCTCCCGAGCCTTTGCCGAGTCTCCTCCGCTCCATGTTCCGGTGCACTCCTGCCCCCCCCCCGGAATTCCCTTTTGGGTGGAAATGTGAGAAGTCTTTGGCTCCTGTGACCCTGTGCCCTCATGCTGAGGCCCGCTCACCATTTTGAGACAATTGGCCGTTTTGGGGGAGGGGAGGTCACTCAGTCTCGGTTCCTTTGCTACCACCCCTGCACAGGTGAATCTTTAAAGGCACTGGACCAAAATTTCGCCGGAACGAAGGGCATCTAGCTCATTCATTCAACTCTCAGTCATTCAACAGAATGTTTATTGAACACCTACTATATGCCGGTCACTGCTAGGCCTGTGGTAGAGCATCCACAGAACGGAACAAAGGGGGTAGAGGTGGGCCCCAGGATGGCACTAGAAATGGAAGGCGTCAGAGGGCAGGATAGTCTTGCGTCCCTAGACACAGGCCACCAATCGTAGGCACGGGCTCTGATCTCTCCTTTTACAGCCAAAGAAACTGGGTCCCAGGAATTTCTCCAGCTCCTTCTCACGGCCAGCAGATCTGTCTGAGCTTTCTTCACCGCTGGCCCGCTGCCAGCAGCCCACAAGTGTGAGTCTCACATGACTCTCAAGGTCACCTCATGCTCTCAGAGGCGAGAGCAGGCCAGACCCTGCATTTGTGGGCTTAGTTGTGTCGCGTCCCAGTCAGGGACTTGGATACTTTCCTGATCTGTAAAATGGACAGTCTGACTTGCGTGTGTCTCCCCCCCCCCCCCGGGCTGTGGGAGGGCAGGGACAGCAGGAGCACACCGGCAGGCCCCTTCTGCCGCAGGTCTTTCCACACCTCCGCTCACTTTTCCTTTGTCCCCGGCAGGATCCTGCAGAATCCCCTGCCTTTCCAGGCCCTCCTCTGTCAGGGCTGACCCTTTTCCTGTTCTTGGATAGTATCCAGGTTCTGGTGGCGGGCTGCTGCCCCCTCCCCCTGGAAACTGGGGTATATTTTCTTAACTCTTTGTCAGCCTCTGTTCTCTCGAGGCTCATGGGGTAAAAGTTTATTGGTCTCAATTAGCCGCCGCCGCATTAAGAAGGAAAATTGGAGTTTAATGAGCTTCCTCTGATTTGCAAAATAACAGGTTTCCCAGCCTCTGGGCATCAGAGGTGTAGGTGAGAACCTCCCTCGCCGTGGGTGTCGGAAGCTGCTCCAGCCCCCAGTTGGGTTCAGAGGGTTATGTCTGATGAGTTTTTAATTGCTCTTGTAAGTGCACCTAGAAGAGTTGTGATCTTAAGATCTGGATCAGGAATCAGGCCTGCACAGTCAGGACCGCGCTGCGCGCGAGGAGGGCGTGAGGCTGGACATAAAGCTTCCGTGAGCAGCGACAGGGCGCACTGAGGTCCAGGGCGGCAGGGAAAACCAGCCTCTGTGGTGTGCCACTCTCTCCCTGCCAGGGCTCCTGGATCCTGTCCTGCGCTTGGGATGGAGCCCGAGACGGCACTGTGGGGCCCGGGGCTGCAGGGTCCTGAAGAGACCGCAGACGACGCTCACAGAGGTGAGGGCACACGAAGGGACTGCAGTCCCGCCAAGACAGTGGCTCCAGCCCAGGGAGGGGCCCAGACTGGGGGAGAGGCAGGGGAGGGAAGAGAGAGCAGACCCCGCCTTCTGGAAGGGGACGGGGGCTGGAGACTCCCTTTCTGTCTGTAGGTGCCGAGAGTGGGAAAGAAGCCGAGAGCCCTCAGCAGGAGAGCTCTGGGGAGGAGATCGTCTTGGGAGACCCAGCTCAGAGTCCCGAGTCCAAGGACACACCTGAGACGCCCCCGGAAAGCCCCTCCCAGGACCCTCATGTCCCACTGGGTCCCCCCAACCCCTCAGAGCGCCAGAGCTCTCTGGACCCCCCAGCCCCTGAGGTAGTCCCTGCCCCCTCCGACTGGACCAAGGCCTGTGAGGCCAACTGGCAGTGGGGCGCCCTCCCCACCTGGAACAGCCCCCCAGTGGTCCCCGCCAGTGAGCCCAGCCTTCGGGAGCTGGTGCAGGGTCGGCCCTCAGGGGCAGAGAAGCCCTACATCTGCAACGAATGTGGCAAGAGCTTCAGCCAGTGGTCCAAGCTGCTGCGACACCAGCGCATCCACACGGGCGAGCGGCCCAATACCTGCTCAGAGTGTGGCAAGAGCTTCACGCAGAGCTCACACCTGGTGCAGCACCTGCGCACGCACACGGGCGAGAAGCCCTACAAGTGCCCCGACTGCGGCAAGTGCTTCAGCTGGAGCTCCAACCTGGTGCAGCACCAGCGCACGCACACGGGCGAGAAGCCCTACAAGTGCACAGAGTGCGAGAAGGCCTTCACGCAGAGCACCAACCTCATCAAGCACCAGCGCTCACACACGGGCGAGAAGCCCTACAAGTGCAGCGAGTGCCGGCGGGCCTTCTACCGTAGCTCTGACCTCATCCAGCACCAGGCCACGCACACGGGCGAGAAGCCCTACAAGTGCCCGCAGTGCGGCAAGCGCTTCGGCCAGAACCACAACCTGCTGAAGCACCAGAAGATCCACGCCGGCGAGAAGCCCTACCGCTGCACCGAGTGCGGCAAGAGCTTCATCCAGAGCTCGGAGCTGACCCAGCACCAGCGCACGCACACGGGCGAGAAGCCCTACGAGTGCCTGGAGTGCGGCAAGAGCTTCGGCCACAGCTCCACGCTCATCAAGCACCAGCGCACGCACCTGCGCGAGGACCCGTTCAAGTGCCCCGTGTGCGGCAAGACCTTCACCCTGAGCGCCACGCTGCTGCGGCACCAGCGCACGCACACCGGCGAGCGGCCCTACAAGTGCCCCGAGTGCGGCAAGAGCTTCAGCGTCAGCTCCAACCTCATCAACCACCAGCGCATTCACCGCGGCGAGCGGCCCTACATCTGCGCCGACTGCGGCAAGAGCTTCATCATGAGCTCCACGCTCATCCGCCACCAGCGGATTCACACGGGCGAGAAGCCCTACAAGTGCTCCGACTGCGGCAAGAGCTTCATCCGCAGCTCACACCTCATCCAGCACCGCCGCACGCACACCGGCGAGAAGCCCTACAAGTGTCCCGAGTGCGGCAAGAGCTTCAGCCAGAGCTCCAACCTCATCACCCACGTGCGGACGCACATGGACGAGAACCTCTTCGTGTGCTCCGACTGCGGGAAGGCCTTCCTGGAGGCCCACGAGCTGGAGCAGCACCGAGTGGTCCACGAGAGGGGCAAGACCCCTGCCCGCAGAGCTCAAGGGGACACCCTGCTGGGGCGCGGGGACCCCACCCTGCTGACCCCACCACCCGGAGCCAAGCCCCACAAGTGTCTGGTCTGTGGCAAGGGCTTCAATGACGAGGGCATCTTCCTGCAGCACCAGAGGGTGCACGTCGGAGAGAACCCCTACAGAAGTCCAGACCGCCACCCCCCACGCCCGGCTTCCAGGCCCCCTCAGCTCCGGCCGCCGAGGCTGCCTTTCCGAGGCGGGGCCGAGGGCAAAGCTGACCCCCCAGGCCAGTCCCTTAAAGTGCCAGAGGGACAGGAGGGCTTCAGCCAAAGGCCAGGACCGCCCCCCTCCAAGTCCTACATTTGCTCGCACTGTGGAGAAAGCTTCCAGGACTGCGCTGTGCTTCTCCAGCATCAGCTCACCCACGGCAATGAAAAGCCTCTTCTCTTCCCTGATTACAGGACTGGAGCAGGGGCAGGGGCAGGGGCAGGACCTAGTCCCTTTCTAAGTGGAAAACCCTTTAAATGTCCTGAGTGCAAAAAAGGCTTCGGTCTCAGCTCCGAGCTGCTACTGCACCAGAAAGTCCATGCAGGCAGGAAGCCCCCGAAGATCTCCGAGCTGGGGAAGGGGTCTTCTGTCCTCCTGGAGCACCTCAGGAGCCCTCTGGGGGCCCGGCCTTACAGCTGCTCCGACTGTGAGGCCTCCTTCCCCGATCGGCTGGCCCTTGTGCGGCACCAGGAGACACACACCCAAGAAAAGCCCCCCAGAGCTGAGGAGCCCCTGCCAGAGCCAGCCACCCTGTCCACAAGTCAGGAGGGTGAGGCAGAGGCCCCCAGCCCCACAGGAAGCAGCAGCCAGAGGGAAGAGGAAAGCCCCCAAACCCTCTCTGAAGAAAAGCCCTACCTGTGTGCCGAGTGTGGAGACAGCTTCACAGAAATCGCAGCCTTCTTCCTCCACAAGAGCTGCCATCCGAGTGTCTCTCTCTGAAAGGGTTTGGAGACCAGGGACCTCTCCTGAGAGGAGCACTGAGTCCCCCAGAGTTGTGCGGGGAGGAAGGAGGCCAGCCCTGTCTGAGTGTAGAGAAGTGGAAGATAATGAACCCTGGAAAAACAGTGTTTCTACATCAGTCGTCAAAGCAAAAAAAGCCCTATACAATTACTGGTGGTAACCACTTCTAAGGCAGTAGAGAAAAACTGTTGGGTTAGAAACCCTTTATTTAGGACAAAAAAACCCCTTTAAGTCTGTAGCAGAAAAACCCTATCAACCATAATGGATAAGAGCTCTATTAATTGTAGGAACAGGTCCCGATATGTCTCTAGGCAACCCCTAATGCTCTATCAAAATCCTGGTTGAATTCCTCCTCAGAGCTGTAGGGGGTGGAGAAGGGCAGGGAATACAACACGGCCTGGAGTTAGGAGGGCGCCCAGGTGTGGGAAAGGCGCGCACAGCTGCCCCGCGGCGCCCTCTCCTGCGCCAGGGTGGGGGCCTCTGCCAGCCACCGGGACACTCACCCAGAGGTCCTCGGCTGAGAGTAGTGTGGGCGCAGGCGGGCTGGGGAGGAAGTAGGCGGGGAGGCACGGCGAGCCCACACAGGAGGCCAGCCGCGGCAGGGGTCCGGCGTGCGGCGCCGGGGAGACGCCCGGGACCGTTGTGGCCAAGAACCCAAAAGTGAGGAAGAAAAAGATCGTCACGTTGTTAAAGGCCGAAGTTTGGGGGGCATTAAAAAGACTTTCTGAGTGTAAGAACACTGGGAAGCACCCCAAGCATTAGGGGGATTTCCGTTAGGCCGGCTTGGAAGGAAGCAGACCGAGGGGGAGAGGCTGCTCAGCGAGCTCCAGGTCAGCTGCCCCTGTTCCGGAGCTTGTTAAACTGCACGCACAAGCAGATCCCAGCTCGGGCCGCCAGGCAGGGCCCCACTTTCCTCTGGCCCAGCTGGAGACGTCTACTCCAAGAGGCCTCCCGGATCGGGGGCCTCGCCACATTCTCAGGTCTCACGGTCAGGTTTTTTCCTCAAATCCAACTGCCAAGAGTCTTGCTGCGGTAGCAGCCCATTTCCTCAAATTCTGTCCTCAGTGAAGAGAAGCGCTGCTAGTCAACCTCCAAAGAATAAATCCCTTCAGAGACTCAAGGCTTGTGTGTACTTGTCCTCCCTAGACTCCGCTCAGAGCCACTTGTGAGGGCTGCGGTGATGGCAAGATGCAGAATAGGAAGTGTGCATTAGCCAGCAACCTGCTCTGGCCTCGGCTTTTCCCGCGCGCTGGACCACAGGGCCCCGCTTCCCGCGCGCTGGACCACAGGGCCCCGAAGAGCCCGCGGGACCCAACCACCTCCCCGCCTGCTACCCGGGACTCCGAGGTGCAGCGACCGGCCCGATCGGGGCCTGGGAAGGGACAGAGTCTGCACCCCTGCCCGTCCGCACCCGCGGCGGGAGACGGAAGGACGGGAGTGCTCCCCGCCGGGCCAGGCTCCTCTCCTCGCCTGACACAGACAGACCTTTCCTAAACGCAGCCTGGCCCGCTCGCGTGAGGGCGGTGTGACGAGAGACACGCTAGAGCGGCTGAAGAGAACACTCGAGGGTGTCACCTGCCGCCGGGATCCCCCAGCCCTGGAGCCCTTAGAGACGGAGCGGACTGCGGCCGCGTCCCGGGGGGGGGCAGGGACCGCCGACCCGCGTCCCGGGGGGGGGGCAGGGACCGCCGACCCCGCGTCCCGAGGGGGGGGCAGGGACCGCCGACCCGCGTCCCGGGGGAGCCAGGACCGCCGACCCCCCATCCCGGGGGGGGGCAAGGACCGCCGACCCCGCGTCCCGAGGGAGCCAGGACCGCCGACCCCCCGTCCCGGGGGGGGGCAGGGACCGCCGACCCCGCGTCCCGGGGGTGGAAGGACCGCCGACCCCCCGTCCCGGGGGGGGGGGGCAGGGACCGCCGACCCGCGTCCCGGGGGGGGGGGCAGGGACCGCCGACCCGCGTCCCAAGGGGGGCCTGAGGCCCGCGGTGGCCTCAGGAGCTGTGCGGAGGGCCGTGGCCTGGGGTCCGCGAGCCCATGGGGGAGACCTGCAGCTCCAGGCCTCCAGGTTCAAAAGGTGAGAACTGCACCTTGGTTTGCCCTGCCCGCAGAGGGTTAACTGACCCGCAGGAATAAAGGGTCCAGATCTAGAACACTGAGGGAGAAGGGCCAGCTGGAGAGGAAAACACAGGTCTTTGATGATCGAGGCGAAAGCTTGGCTCAGGAGAGCCCCGCCCCACCCAAGGGCCAGGTAGGAGGGCGCCCCGGGCGGAAACGCTGGCGCAGAGGCCGCCTGGAGGACGAGGAGGGGCCATCGCTCCCGTCCGAGCCGCCTCGCCTCCCTCCGAGACGTCAGCAGGAGCTAAGCTGCAGGGCAGACCCCGGGAACGCAGAGGCGGGTCCCCTCAGCTCCGCGCCGCGCCGAAGGTCTGCCCGGGAGGGTGCCGGCTGCAGCTCGGCTGAGACCGGTCGGGAGCAGGTGGTCAGCAGAGGACCAGGGTGTGGCGCACGTAGTGGGGTGCTTGCACGTGGGGAGCGGGGTGAGCTGAGTCCTGCTCTGGTACCGAATGGATGCCAAGGACGTGGCCAGTGGGCAGGGGCAGTCGGGCCTCGTGTGGACCGCGCTCTGCCCACCCCCCCGAGCTCCGCTGTCGGCGGCCTCCCCACCACAGCCAGCTCCGTCTTGGAGGGACTAAGCGGGCAGGACGGCGTGCAGCTCCTCTGGCCACGTCAGGCGGCGGCCCGGGGATCGAGGCGCTCACCCGCGGGGGCCAGGACGGAGAACACAATGTAATCAGAACCTCTGGCGCTTCCACAGCCGCCCAGGGCACTTCCAGTGGAGGGGCTTGACGGCCAGGGACGAGGACTCACTGGGGCAGCAGGAGGAAGGAGATGGTCTCAGCTCGGGACGAGGGTGGACTGCCGCGGTCATGGAGGTCAGGTGGGGACTCGGACTGGGCGTGAGCGGGGGCGCCTGGAGCCGTCTTAACCAAGAGGAGGGGCGGCACGACCCGGGCCCTGAGGTGGACAGCTCCCAGACTCCTGTGCCCCCGCGGGGAAAGTCCCTGCGGTGTGAAAGGCCCCACTTGTGAGTGTCGTGTGTTGATAGCAGTGTTGTGTCACTGGTGGTCATGTTGATTAGTTGAGAATAAAGGGAATAAGACTGGCCAGGTGTTTTATCTTCTTGTTGAGCCCAGAGCAAACCCTGAGAGGTGAGGCCACCCTTCCCCAGGGGCCGCCAACCACGTCCAGGGTCTGCCTGGGAAAAACTGAGGGCTTTACGAAATTTTAAAACCTCTGCGCTTGGAAGACAAGAAGAACCCTGGTGAGCTAACGTCAGAAGCAAACAGCTGTCGCCAGTGTCTGTCTTTGACCCCCCACAGCGGTAACGGGCAGAGCCGGCGACGCCCCGCTCCGCAGCCCCAGGAGCGGCGGCCGGCCTCTGGCTGACCATCCACACCTTGCTGGAGTCCCAAGGCCCCGAGGACTGCTCCAGCGGCCGCCCCTCTCCCGTCTCCTTTCGGCCCCGGGCCGCCAGGCCTGAGGTCCGCCAAGCCCGACTGGCCATCCCCTTCCCGGGCCGCCCACCGGCTCGCCCCGCGTGGGGCGACAGCGCAGGGAAGCACGGCCTCCTCTCGGCGCGGCCTGCCCGGGCCTGGCCTCCGCGTTGCACTGTCTGGGCCGGTTCGGGCAGCCCCAGCGATCCCCAGCGCCAAGCCCGAGTCAGACCTGCTGCGGTGCAGGTGAGCCCCCGGTAGCGCCTGCTCGGGCCTGTCGCTGCCCGTCCTCCTCCCAGCAGGCTTCGGCCAGGGCAGGAAAACGACTGGCCCAGACCGAGGACAAGCTGTCTCTCCGTTCCTTTCTCTGCCTAGAAGTAGCAGGAGGTAGAGGAAAATGGGCGGAGTACTCGGCTTTCACGGAGAGGGAGACATCCGCCTGGGCTCCAGGCCCTGGGAGCGCGGAGGCGAATTAGTGTGGTGCTACGGTCCTCGGCGGCCGCGGGGACCGCGGTGTCAGTGAGTCAGGCCAGCGCGCCTTGGGGGGCCCTGGGGGACCGAGGGGCATGGCGCGCCCCTCACGGGAGAAGCGGGGCTCCAGCAGCTTAGCCCGGCCAGGTGTGGACAGGCGGAGAGTGCGAAGTGGAAAGGAGGGTCTAGTTTAGGACAGAGGGGGAACCGAGTGGGGGTCGCGGGCGCCGGGGAAGTTGGAGCGGCACGCGCTGCCTGTCACACGCTCTCCTGCCTCTCCTCTAGTTCGAGCTGAAAGGGGCGTTTCCCCCACTGAGGCCATCTTCACTCCGAAAGAGGAGCCAAGGGGGGCTTTGGGGGCTTAGCCTTGTCACCGGGGGCACCGGAGCCAGCGGCCGCAGCAGGCTGGCGGGGCCAGATCTCGGTAGAGCGCAGACTGCCATCAAAGCCCATCCTGCCAGCGCGCTGCGGTTTGCGGTAAGCGAAGGTCCACTGCGAGCTCTTCGTTTGTGCAGGGAAATCAGCGGCCCCTGCACTGCGACGCGAGGACCGCTGTCCTGTCCACGTGGACCCGAACTTGAGAAAGCGGCTCGGGGACTACTGTGCGGTCAGGAGGAGGGCCGGAAGGGCGTCTTCAGCCCCCCCCCCACCCCGAGACGCAGGCCGGCCTCTAGGGAAGACATCGCAGGAGACGTGCAATTACTCGCTTGTACTGAAGCAGCCCGTTCCGGGTGACTCCCGAGAATCGCGCCGGCGGCTGCGCCTCTGTGACGCAGTCCGGCTCTCCCGGCGCCGCGCCGCGCCCCAGCGCGAGCCCGATGTCCACGTCCACGTCCTCCCCAGCCGCGGCACGGGCCTGCGCCAGTGTCCCCGCCGCCGCCACCAGGGCTGCTGAGGCCACCGCAACGCGTGCCTCGGTCTCCAGCCCAACATGGTGCAGCCGTGGCGACCCTGCTGAGACACCGGGGGCTCGGGGCAGCCCCAAAGCGGACACCGCCGCCAGTCCCCGCGCAGCCACGACCTCCGAGATGGTAGTGCGGCCCCACGAAGGCGCGACCGAATCCGCTGCGGCGCCGGCGCGCACCGGCCCTGGCGCCCACGCCAGCCCCTCTGCGGCGAGGGCTCCCCCCGCGGGCCCTCTCGCTCGCTGAACCGAGGCGCCACGGCCGGGCAGGCGTCAATGAAGGAAGCCACAAGGCACCTGCGTCCCAGACCTGTGCGTCCGTCCGCACGGGAGGGGTGGGGGCCTCCGAGGATCGGTCCCCCGGCCCGCTTCCGTCGTGTGCGCACAACTCCAGCAGTGCTGCGCCCGGCGGACTACATCTCCCAGGCTGCAGCGCGCGCCCAGCAGCCAATGGCGGCCGAGAGCGCGGCGCGAGGGCCGGCTCCTGGAAGGGTCAACTCTGGCGGCTGGTGGGGGCTCAGGGTGCAAGGCACCCGCTCTCTCCCCCCACCATTGTTGAGCTTTAGTGTAACTTAGGTGTCAGGTGGCCAGGGCTGTTCTTCCTGTAAGCACAGGCCGCCTTCTGGTGTACAGCACGCCAGGGGAATAGCAGTTAAACCCGTACTCCCCTCGGGACACGAAAACCGGCCGCTCGGACTGCAGGCCGAGTTGCATATTTATTTGTTAAAATGAACAGCCGATACGGGACACGTCTAGGGCAGAAGCTGAGAGTCAACACGTCCCTGGCCTCCCCGGTGCTGACTTCACCACCACGAAGTTGGCGCGGACAGGCGGCACAGAGCACTGTGGTGCAGGCCTGGTCACGGGATGCTGGGCGAGGCTCTTCTACCTGGAATGATCTGAAGTTGGCCCAGCAGCTGGGGCTAGTCTGTCACCTCTGGGCAGTTCACCTCCACTGGAGTTAAGGCCACCGGGGTAAGAGCAGGGTCAGGGTCAGGGTCTCGAGCTTTGGGACGCACGGGCTGGGGCTAGTGGGCTCGGGAAGGGCCAGGTTAAAACCAGCGGACGGATCCTGACTCAGCACTCCCGAGAGGCACCCACCCAGTACCTTACCACCCTTACTCGACACAGCCCACTGCAGAGATTCCTAGAGGAGGAAGGCACTGCCTCCCGAAGGGGTGGCTGTCAGGTCCTAGCACAAGCGGCAGCCTGCTGGCACTGGGACACCTAGGAGGAGCTCCCTCAAGGACGGGAGCCCTGCCCCGCTGGCGCCAGGAGGTGGTGGTGAAGTCTCTCATGGGCTCAGGGCCCGGTCTTAACAAGGGGCAGAAGGCTGGCCCATCCCTAGTCCTCACTGGCGGGTGCTGAGCCTCCTCCTGGTGGACAGGCAAAGCCTGGGGAACGACATTCCCCTTTGGGTAGGGTGGGTCCACGGTGAGAGCCACGCACGCCACGAGCCAGTATCCAAGAAGCCCTAGAAGTGCCTGGGCCCCACAGGAGTCCGCCAGGCCTCAGCTAGCCTTCAGGAAAGATGGGAGTTGAAGCTGACCGACCCCACTCCATCGCATGCACCAGGGCCCCAAACCAACCGGATGGGCAGATGGGCAGGGACTGGACCCATGGGGTCTGGAGTGGAACCGCTGCACCCAGGGTGGGGAGGGGCCAGGGCACAGCCCTCAGGCCACAGGTGTTCCCAAGCCTCCGAGTCTCAAGCTCAGCTGATGTAGATGCGGTGGAAGTCGTGGGCACCAAAGGCTGCGTTGCACTTGGGGCACTTCCTCTGACGGGCCTCATAGCGGCCACGCACACACTCGAAGCAGAAAACGTGGAAACACTTGGTAAGGACTGCATCCTTCTTGCGGGTGTTACAGCAGGGGCAAGTCAACCGCGCCTGGAGCAGGCAAAGGTAGCAGCTTTGGCACGATTCTGACAGTGCCATCCTTCAGCTGACAGCAGGAGTTGATGCCATCTCTCCGTGATGCCACGGCAGATGCACCCAATACTCACCCTAACCTGAGACCTGAAAACAGGCATGTAAAATGAGAGCTGAGGCCCAAGAGGCTTCGATCTCAAAAGCAGGAAGCAGCCAAGTCTGGACCCTCAGGACAGGAACAGCCCAGACCCTCTGCTCTGGAGCTCCATCTCTTGCCCCACGGGCTCTCCAGCAAAATCCTAGTTTCAGCCGCCCTCCTCACCTCACCTGGTAGTCACGCTGGGCAGTGCAGTGCCACGAGAAAGGTGCCATTTCTACCCCGGACCGCCCGGTGACCTCGACACTGCTGTGTGTCGTTAGCCTGAGATCCCCGGTCGACCCCAGGAAGGTCTGGCCTTCCACTCCAGGTGGCAGGGACTCACCTTAACCAGCTTTCCTCTGACCCACTCTGGACTCAATCCCAGGGCATCCCTGTGCCCGAGGGGGTCCCGCAGGCGCCCTGATCTCGGTGGCCTTGAGCACGCTTCACCACAAGCTGCCCCTCCTGTCCTCCTGACCAAAAAGCACTTGCACCTGACCTTGTTTTACAAACGAGGGACCCAGCTCCCTCCCAGTGTGTACCACCCTCGCTCTGCACAGCCCACCCCAAGTCCAGCAGCTCTGCCCTGTCTCGTAAACCCACCCACCACCTGCATTTCCTTCTGCTAATTCAGTTTCAGTGATGCCTCCGCTGCAGCAAGCCACTTCCCTGCTTCTACCCATTACCTCCTTATCCCCAAACCAACAGCGAATCTAATTTCATGTTCTCCTGCCCAGAGCCCTTCATGGGGCTTAGCGGGCACTGAGGTCAGCACACACGAGACACTGGACCCAGCACCAGCCCTGGGAAAAAACCCACACCGTCCTGTGACCCCACTTTTCTTACATCATTAAGTTAGCTGCTCAGCCTGGCTCCCCACAGCCATCAGGATCGGCCCCGCCCATGCTGTCCATTCTCTCCTCCAGCCACAACCTCTGGTTGCCGGTCTGACACATGACCAGCTCCAGGCCTGCACAAATGCCTTTCCCTTCCGTTTACCCCCTCATCCCCTCCCCTGCGGACTCCATTCCGCTGGGTCATCCTCGCTGACACCCCTCACGAGGAGCCTGCTGAAGCACCAGTGTTTAAGTGCTCTCCCAAGGTCCCCGGCCCACCTGTCTCTTCCATCACAGGATGGGAGAACTGCTCGGCTGACCCACCTGGGGTACTCACCACCTCCAAGAGGTCAGAAGGCCCCCTGCCACATACTAAGGTAGGACTGTGACTTGCACACACCAGGTGCCCAAGACACACATGCTGAGCTGTCAAATGTCACGGTGTCTTCTGCTTTTGTCCAGCATCCCCGACCACCCTCTATCCCAAGCACCAGCTCTTGGTACAATCCCCTGGGCTCATGAGCCCAGCCCAGTGGCCCACCTTGTACTCCTTAATCTCCTCCTGGAGAATTTCATCAGCATCCGCATAAACCTCCACCTTTCTCTGCTTCTCCAGCTTGCGCCGCAGCCGCGAGATGTCCTCCTGGAGCAATCAGAGGCCAGTTCAGGGCACGCGTGTGCACCCTCAAACAGCTTACCCCTGACCACACTGGCTCCCTGGCTCAGCCCGCCCTCCCCGCAGCACATACCTGAGCCCTTTTGAGGTTGAAACTCTCTTTCTCACGAGCAGCCCGGCTCTCCGCCAGGCAGGGCTGGATCTCGCGCAAACGAGTCTGCACGTGCTCCAGCTGCACCTTGAGGTCCTCAGCCAGCTGGGCCGCCTCCACAGCCTGTGGTGGTGGGACAGGAAGGGGGAGCCATTCACGAGCCTGGGAGCTGTGGCCCGCGGATGCCGTCACACACTTAGCTAAGCTGGGCATCCTCGGCCCTCCCCTCCTCTCTGCTCTGGCCCTGCACTAGGCTCTCCCCTCGGCTCCCCTCAGCCCTCTAACATGCACACGACCTTGGGGCTTGCTTGTGTCACCTCCCAGGAGCTCCCTACCATGATCTGGAAGAGTTATTTGACTTGTGGCTTGCTTGACTGGCTTGCTATCTGCACATCAAGACTACAATCTCGGGCCAGGGACTTAGCTCAGTGGTTCTAGCATCTGCCTGGCAAGTGCAAGGTACCAAGTTCCATCCCCAGTACCACACCCCACAACGCTGGGTGTGATGGCTCACGCCTGGAATCCCAGCACTCAGGGGGCAGAGGCAGGAGGTGTGCCACACGTCTGACACAACTGTTTGGCAGGACCAGTCATCCAATGAGTGGTTAGGGCCGGGTCCGGACTCAGTCCACTCTCCCCTCACCACGCTGAACGGCCTCCCCATGCCTTGGTCTTCTTACCCGTGAAGCAGGGAGAACAAAGCGTCCCCACAGGACCACACATGGCATGACCAAGCACGTGCTGAGGTGTGACCCCCTGGCCTGAGAAGTGGCAGAGCTGGGCTTCTGCGGCCTCTGCGTCAGGCTCCCGGGCAGAAGCTGGGGAGGACGTGTGCCAGCGCTCAGCCCCCAGCCAGCCTCACCTTCCTCTTGTTGAGCTCCAGGGCCTGGCCACGCAGAGTCAGCTCCTTCTCCACACCCCCCAGGCTCCCCTGCAGGGCCCGCTCCTTCTCCTCCAGCTTCTGCACGGTCAGCAGCTGGGCGTCCACCTGAGGATGGGAGGCCTCAGCGCTGGGGCCACCACCCAGCCACCCTGCAAGCGCCGCGGGGGGGGGGGGGGGGTACCTGGGACTTGAGCCCGAGGACCTGCTCCCCCAGCTCGTCCTTTTCCTCCCGCAGCAGCTTGTGGATCTGGTTGGCTTTGATCCGCTCTGACATCAGCTTAAAGTTGGCGTCATCCTTTTCCCGCAACTGCTGCAGCAGCCGCCCATTCTGCTCCTGCATGTCCTCAAAGGCCTGACCCGTCACGTCCATCTCTGAGAGCAGCGCCTCTTCTTCCTGTACCAGGTAGGAAAGCACTGGCTGGGAAGGCCTGTGGACGGGACGGCCGTGGGGGAACCACCAGCCACCTCAGTGCCACCTGCTAGAGGAACCCGACAGAGGGCTAAGGGAACCCCAACTCCCAGAAGTAAGGGGATCACACCTGCTTTGTGGCACCCAGTTTGCGCTGTAAGTGCTCAATCTGCTCCTCTGCCTGCCGGATGCGCCGGAGAGCATCCTCGTCCGCGATCTTCTTACTCTCCCTGCGATCCCTCTCCTCCAGTTCCCGGATGCGACTCCGCAGCTCATCAACCTGCAGCCGCGCGAGGAGACCAGGGAGCTCTATCAGCACTTCCTGCTGCCGGAGGCTCCGCTCTACCGAAGCCCGTGCGCCCGTGCGCATCTCCGCAGAGCCCCGGACCCACCGCCCTCACCTCAGCCTTGGCCTTTCGCTCAGCTGCCATGAGCTGCACCTTGTCCCGCTGCTCCTTAGGCGCCGACTTGTACATATCCAGCAGCAGTTTCATCTCCTTCTGGCTCTCCTGGGCCTTCCTGGGGGTGAGAGGCTCTGTGAGGACAGCTGCAGGCCCGCGCGCGGGGGGGGGACGCGGCACAGGGCCTCACTTGAGCTCTGCCCGAAGACCCTTGAGCAGCTCTGACTCCTTCCTCTTGACTTCCTCCACCTTGGCCTTCTCTCGATCAGTTCTTGAAAGAGCTGGGGCGACAGGAAGGGGTCCCAGGCCGGGACCTTCCCGTTCCCGCAGCTCTCTCTTGGGCCTGGTCTCAAGCTCTCGGGCCCGGGAGGAGGGGCCCTGGGCCCCAGGAGTTAGGGACTGGGCATCCTCTTCGGAGGGGATCGGCTCCTCCCTCTTCGCTAAGGAGGGGGTAGTAGTGGCACCAGGCACTAAAGCGATCTCTTTTCTGCTGTCAGGAGTAACGACAGGGCCTGGCCCACTCTCTTCCTTGCCTGCGGCTGGGGCACTGAGGCCAGAGTCCTCGGGGTGGCCCAAGTTGGGGACAGAGTGGGCACAGCCACTGGCCTGGGCCCGGAGCTGCAGAGACAGCGAAGGGAAGTGAGGTGAATCTATGCTCCCCGGGGTCCGCCCAGGGCTTCCTCTGGGCAGCCCTCACCTTGCCAATCTCGGCCTGAACTTCTCGAAGCTTCCGCTTGTACCGCTGGGCATCCCCCTTCAGCTGGTGGTTGTGGTTCTGGAGGCTACTGATCAGGTGGCGCATCTCACGGTTGATGGGCCCTAAAGTTGGAGTGAAGGTGTCAGATGGGTCTGTGAGGCCCCTCGGCCGGGGAGGGGCTCAGGCGGAGCCAGCAATACCAACGGGCAAGAGGACAAGACTGAGGCCTAGCAGTGTAACTTCCACTAAACAAATAATGAAACTCACTGAGAAGACACTTGCCAGTGTCTATTTGTATCATTTTTGCTAAAGTTGATTTTTTTCTATTTCCTTCAATGGAACCGGTAACTAACATTTACAAATGTTTAGTTAACTTCTCAGATATCTCCCTCTCCCAGGAATCAAACTCAGGACCTTGCACTTGACG
>PVIR01028914.1:0-21542 GCA_004026965.1 Petromus typicus | reverse complement strand
AAAAAAAAACAGTTGGCATCTGCTCATTTGAACAATCAAAGTTTCTGGGTTCATAAACTGACATTATTTCCTGGAACACAGTCAAGGTACATCCCGTCTTCTGAAAGCTATGGGTCAAGGTGAGGACCTAGAAGCAGTGCACTATCTTGTATTATATATCCTTGCATTACTATAGAAAAATACTTACAGGATTTAACTTATAAAGTGAATAGTTCTTTTCGGTTCAGAGTTCTGGAAGTCTCCATTCAAGATCAGGTGTATGCTTTGCTTTGCGGTTTCACTAGGGGCGCCAGATGGCAATACTGGAAAATGTGCCACAAAGCAAACTACTCCCCTCATGCAGAAAGCCAAGGGAAAGAGAAGGAAAGGGTTGGTCCCACAGCCTCCTCGAGGACACCCTGAATCACCTAAAGACCTCCCACAATGCCCCACCTCCCAACAGCGCTTTGGAACCCAACCTCTAACACACAGATCTGTGGGTGACATCTGACACCCAACCTGGACTGCTGCCCTGGTCAATAAAATAAGGATAGGCAATCAGCATAAATGTGCAGTAAGCCAACCTGAGGACATGCAGAAAAATTCTAACATCTTTAAATAGATATGAGCAAAATTGTTAGTAAAACTGAAATCCCCACAGGTGGAGCGTGATGTGATCTTGTGGACTGTAAGCGGAGACAGCAGAGACACACTGAGGAATGTCCTGAGAGAAGCAAGTGATAGGCCGGGTGGTAAGAAAGAATGCATTTTATCTACTTCAGTGTATATAATGGAAAGGAAGATGGGGATTGAAAGATTGAGTGGAAAGTTAAAGACAATAGCGTCGCCATCAGAGTCAGTAGAGCCGGTGCCCTGGGAAAGCAAAACTCTGCCAAGATTCATGAGGTGAAACAGGTTATGAGGGGCTGGTCATGGGAAGAGATGCAGTTCAGGTTCAGGAACGGAAGAAATGTGAAGAAGAAACAAGAGAATGGGTCCACTTTCATTTCCTCTGCTACAGTTGTCCTTTGGAAATGCTTTCCTGCTTAACCCCCACCCCCAGCATTTGTTTAAAATGTGGCCCCTTAGACACGGCACTGAAAACCCTATGTCCTCAAGGAGTGGGAAAACTCTGCCAGCGGCTGGCTTGTAAGACACTGAGAGGTCCTCTATTTACCCTCATCTTTTGTTCTCACTCCTTTTTTAAGACTATGTGTTTGCTGTAAAAACCACCTAATGACATTTAAGGGAAATATTTAAAACAAATAAATTACCTTTAATTCCCCAAAGTGAACAATTAGCATTTCTGTATTTTTCCTGTGTAATCTGTCTACACAGCTAGAGATAAATTATAATCGCTGCATACAGTCAATTCCATGATCTATTTTGCTCATTTCTCACACAGCTAAAAATTTCTCTGAGGAAATTAAATATCTGCATAGAGTTGGTCAAGTTGACAACTGATTATTTAATAAAATATCACTTCAGTAATACCGACTTTTTGTGTCATAGAAAATGCTATAATATGCATCAGCTTTTAAGTGCTGCCGGACTCTTTCCTCGGGGTAAATTCACAATAGCAGAAATAGATGGACATTATTATTTTCCTCTGATTTACACATATTAGGATGAGCATGACCAGATTATAACACTGTTATAAGGGAATTGGGAAACTTCAGAGGTGTAAGCAAAGACACTTAGCCCGGAGTGTGATTTATACCCAGTCACACTTCAGTTTTAAAAATACTCTGAGACCTCATAGGAGCTGAAGAAATTGGCTCTGGAAATTGGATTTTTAATGGAGTAAAACGGAGTGTCAATACCTCTCTTCTTCCCTCTTAATTCTCCTTGCACAGTTAATGTGTCGATGGTAAAGACAGGAGTAGCAACAATTCTCTTTGGATAAATTTCTCAGGACATAATCTGCAGGTCTGAAAATCTAATAAACGAGAATCATCCAGTACTGAGAAACGTGAGCAAAGATCAGCTCTGAGCTGGAGCTGGCAATGATACAATTACATGGTGCAGTGAATGCACAGACCAAATTGAAACTATCAATTGTACTGAGCACCACAGACCTGCTAAAGCCAATGTGATAATAGGGAATAAAACAGGCTTTTAAAAATCTGCAGCACTTTGTAAAATGATGCTACTTTAAAATACACACCCCAAAAAGAAATGTCAACATTGTTATGACTGAGAGCACAATGAAGATAAGACAACTTCAGCTACAGATTTCAGTCCAGCAATAAAAACTAGTTTGGAGGAAGTAACAGTGTGTTTTGTTAGCGATGGGAACACCTTGAGAATAATCATGGAGGTCCAGCATTTTCTAGAGGATATAAAATGAATGCTTTGTGGCCAGGGATATAGCTCAGTGGTTCCGGCGCCTGTCTTGCAAGCTCAAGGGCCCGGGTTCGATCCCTGGTAACCACATAACAGTACTGGGCGTGGAGACTCACACCCAGCAGCAATTAGTACCGCATACCACAGTGCTGGGCGTGGCGGCTCACACCTGTAATCCCAGCACTCGGGAGGCAGAGGCAGGAGGATTGCTGTGATGTGAGTTTGAGGCTGAGCTCAGGGCCAGCCTGAACTACAAAGCGAGACCCTATCTCAAAACAAAAAAAAAAAGAAATGAACGCTTTGTTGTTATTTTCATCAGGAGGCAAGAAACAACTCTGGGAACTTCAGTTTCATCTGACCCTCTGGACATCACCACAGCACACAGAACCACGGCTCACTGAACTCCAGCTCCGTAATGGAAATGAGCAGTCCCAGAACAGAAGCAGAGTCAGCCCTATTTCCTTAAGTCATCCACTCCCAGTTGGTTTAGATATATGGCAATCCCCGAGGAATGTCCAGTGTATTAGAATGTTTCCCGGCTGGGAGGCAGAATAGTGACTTGGCTCTGTTTGGTTCCATGAGCAATATAATTAGCTAATAGTTCAGGACCCTGGTTTCTTAAAGTTTTGTCTCCAAATACTTCCCAGGGAATCTGTAGGTCAAAGGTTATATAATGACATATACCACTGCCTGCAGTGGTTTAGACGTTCTAAAGGATTTTCTCAAACACAGAACTAGCATGAAGCATTTTACCGCTCTGCTGAGTTCACAAGATATAAAGAGTTTCAGATGAGAAAAACAAAATAAAAACTAGGAGCTTGAAAGAACGGTGTTTACGTGAGAGTAAACGCTCTTCCTATTAAAGCTACAATGGGAACCTTATACCGGGGAGGTGGCCAAGCCACAGATCGCTGGAGAAACTCGGAGATGCTCCACACAGTAAAGTGGACCTAAAGCAGCCAGTCCCACTGACAGAAGTGTACTCAACAGAGTACACTTTTCAGCTTTTCATCATTTAACATCAACTAAATCTGATTTCCATCATGAGAAGGAGCGGCCGGAAATAAATAGCGTTAGACCACAGGGATTTCACAAACTGAAATACACAACAGTTTAAAAGAATGCTTAAAAATTTTAAAAAAAGAAAACAGAAATAAGCAAGCAATGGGAGATTTTTTTTAAAAAACCAGAAGATTGAAAAATGCAATCTTTTGAAAAATTTGAGCTATTGAAATAAAAATTTTCTACTGATAATGTAATCCAAAGTAAGCCAAGAAAACGCTCATTACCATATATTATCTAGAGCCAATTCATCCTTTTATTGATTTCTTAAAGTCATTTGTGCAAATAATCTGGAGAAAAATAAGAGATGAAAAGATTCTCGGCAACTACATAACAGCTGTAAGAGAATGAACTGTATGGTATCCAAAAACTAATAATTTTCTCTGTTTTTGGAGGAACTCTGAGAAATAATAAAAGAATCTATTCTTTAAAATTGTTCAAACTACTTTTAAAAGAATCTCAAATGCTAATATTGAGTATAATGAACCAAAAGGAGTAAGAAAGCATTTGAACACAGTTTTAGACATAACTAGTAAAGTGATGAATCGGAAGAAACTACCAGAAAAGTATAGAAAATTGGAAATGGAAAATATTAAAATAGGCTAAAACACGCGCAGGATAAAGAAGAAGAAGAAGGTCTAGTAACTCCTGAAAGTCTCAAAAGAAGGCAACTAGGTAAATTGGAAAAGAGGCCTATTTGAAGGTATAGTATTTGGAGACTCTGCAACTGATTTTTAAAAATCCACATACACAGGAAACACATTTATTTTTTAAATAACTCAGGAATTCCCACTGAGAAAATATGTAGCCACATGCCCCATGTGCAGATGGGCACTTTGATAAGATGCATTTTCTAAATGCCGAAGTGCCAGGAACTCACAGGGCACTAACAGGCCAGCACAGTTTACAAAAATCTAGGTGCTCCTCTCTACATGAGATAATATCTGCTCATCTCAAATTCTGTATAAATTATTTTACTGAACCCATACTTCAAAGGCAATGTGTTCTAATTCTAAATACCCTAGAACATAGCCCTTAATAAAAAGGGAAAGTTTTCTGTAAAGCAAATATGAAGAAATGTCATATTTAAGATGTCACATTTTCTAAATCCAAGATGTAAACATGTACTTTCAAAAGCAGCTATTCACAGAGAACCCAACTTTCAAAAGTGCCTAAAGCCCTGTCCGGGGCCCTTTAACACAGATGGATGGAGGGGCCGGTGTGGGGTCTCCTGCAAGGGCTGAACATTAAGACTGGATGGTTTTTGTTCCATCACTCAGGCTTCTTCATCCCTGCCAGAGTCCTAGTTTGTCCCTTTCCTGTCTCCTCTGCCTGCGGCCTCTAACACATTTGAAAACATGCAACAGAAAAAAGGAACAGTCTTTGCTTTCCTTTCACACCTAATCTTCAGTTCTACAGACACACAAAAAATCCCCAAACCCTCATGCTTATCTCTACCTTTCCTATCAGCATCCTCCTTCTGCAGATGAGATTGGAGAATCATGTTAAGGACCCTAAACCTCACTCCTCCTATGTTCTTTCCCTTTGACTATTATAGCAGATCAGCGATAGGCTAGGAATACGAAGAAAATTTGGGTATTCAGAAGATACATCTGGAATTAAAAAAAAAAAATCACGTCTGATTCATAAAATTGTAATTATTTAAAAGGGTTGAGGCAATACTTGAATATCCAATCCCAGTGTGCTTTTTGCAGTTTTTAAACTTGATTTTGTCTACAATTAATACATATCACCAAATATACTAAGAGAACACCTTTAAAATCATAAATAATTTGAGTAACTATCACTAGTTTGGCTTCCCCAAATATAAAGATGTTGAAAAACATTACATCTCCCTATGTGTCTGAGCTACTAGATTTTTATAAACATGATTAGCTGCCTGAAATATTGTTTTAACAAATTATTCTTTTGAAAAGAAACACTGTTTCTTTGGCCAATATATATTTGTTCATATAAACATAAAATTCTCTAACATTTTTCCTGGCTCTATAGAAAATGCAGGGCATTTATAACACAGAGATCTTTGAATTATGTTCTTTAAATTTAATGCAAGTGATGGTGTGATCATTATATGTGTCATCAGAATATTGACAATCAAAAAGGGGGCAGTTTTTCAGTGTGAAATTTTAGTTCAGTGTTATACAGAAAAAGCTAATGCATCATGGTCAGACGCTGCTGCCAAGATGGAGCAGAGAAGATGTTGTCCAATAAGATGCTTTGGGTAGTAGTGAGAAATAGTGGACTTGACTTATAATCTCAATTCGTTCATAAGGGCTGCTTGTAATGAGTTGGTCCACTGGCAGATTTCAGTGTCCTGAGGGAGACACTGGCCCAGGATTCCCATTAACTGCACACAGGAAGGATACTGTCACACTCCTCTCAGAACTCTTGAAAGTTTCGGTCTGTATCTGAGACCATCTGGAAGCATGAAGGGCCTGGAGTTTGTTCACAAGTGAAAACTAAAAGGCAGGTCACCAGTTAAGACTTTGTGCACAAATTAAAAGACTTTTTCATGAGTTAAAATTTTATTCATAAGTTAAAATCAGAATTCTGGTCGTGATCCAAGTTGCAGCTTGGATCGAGGGCCCACTGAATTTAGTTTTGAAATGATGCTGTATTGGCAATCTGAAGCATTTGGAGTCCCACCTGAGTGTTGAGAGTCACTCACACACGACTGTTGTGGCAGAAGCAACTCATTCTAGCCACCCATCAAGGGTAACGGGGACAGAAGATGAAAGAGGGATCACTGGAAATTCATTCTGTTTCACTGTACAACATAGTTGTGGTTCATTTGGGGGATTTATTGGCACAAGGATAAGCAGTCCAATAACATGCTGAAAAATGAAGAGAAATTGTTCAGCATTCAATTAGTTTCTGGCCAATCCATGAGGCAAATAATTCTCATTATAATAATTAAAAACAGGATTGTTTACTTCGAGGAGTTTTAATATTGAAGAACCCAGAAAAATAGTCTACTTGGTCAATGTTTCTATTTGGTCCTTTATAACATACTAAGAGCCCATGGGCCCTGTAGGAGGTCGAGGAGAGCCCCCCCCCCCGCCCTTTTCCTACCCCTCCAACTCCCAGAGTTTTTCCTTGACTTCCTGATGGTCCTGTCTCCTTCACTCAATGAGTAGCTCCTTTGCCCGCCCTTATCTCCTATCTTCTGCTTTGTCATAGCAAACCTGGGCAATAAACCAAGAGTCGGGCCGGGGATTTAGCTCAGTGATTCCAGTGCCTATCTTACAAGCACAAGGACCCGGGTTCGACCCCCAGTAACCACATACAATACTGGACATGGAGACTCACGCCCAGCAGCAACCAGTACCACATACCACAGTGCCGGGCGTGGTGGCTCACGCCTGTAATCCCAGCACTCGGGAGGCAGAGGCAGGAGGATTGCTATGATGTGAGTTTGAGGCTGAGATCAGGGCCAGCCTGAACTACAAAGCGAGACACTGTCTCAAAAAAAAAAAAAACACAACAACAAAAAAGAAACCAACAGTCCCGGACATCCTGCCCTGCCAATCGGACCCAAACTCTACATAACACCTAAGCTGCTCTGCTCTGAAAGTGCTGGGTGAAAAGACTAAGCACCACTATTTAGAAGACAGTATCTTCAAGTAACTTTCTCCTACTTAGGAAGTCATCATCCCTTTCCAAACTGGGAAAATTAGTTTTTAAGATAACAGTAGGATACCACAGTGGCTATGATGCCATCCACGATCTACCTGATGGGAGAAATTTGAACACAGAATAAAAAATACATCCTATAAAATGTTTCTGCACAATTTGTGCTCTGATCCTGATGTACTGAACGGGTATGTTCCTATTCAAACGAGTGAAAGTCAATTTTCTTTTCCAACACACAGAAGTGTTCTTAAAAGAAACCACTAATGGCATGTTTCTCATTTTAAGATTTTCACATGTTCACTATAAAATATTTCAAAAATACACACGGGAAAATGGCAGTGGTGGATGGGGAAAAGGAGAGGACAAAACGAGAAGAAGGGAGAAGGTGAGGAGAAAGGAGAGACAGACAGAGACAGAGAGAAATCCTCACCCTTAATCTCACCATCCAAGGGCAAACCCTGTGAAAATTTGGGTAGCTTTTTAAAACTGCGAATGAGTATACTCTATGATTAGTTTGCCTTTTCCTACAAAATACACTGAATAGACATTTTGGTCAATATGTAATCACCAATGCGCTCAACAGCCGCACAGACTTTCTTTCACCTTGGTGGGCACAGGTATCTCTTTTTCCTAACTTGGCCTTGAGTGTGAGGCTCTGCTGTAAATTTCACAAGATGAGCACTTGAATAGGAAAAAGAAACAAAAGTGCTTATCCAAGTAGGTACACTTAGGGCAATAGAAGGGGCAAAGGTCCAATCAGGGGTCTCAGAGCCCAGAAGCACCAATCAAGTTGTCCAACTCCCAAGGGGCTCAGTCTGCCTTCTTACTCTGTAATAAAAGAGGCTAAGAACCCTCCAGTGCTGCCTCTGGGCTTCCTTCCTTTACTTGCACAGGGTGGCTATCTCTCTCTCCTTTTACCAGCAAAATGACTGCACTCCCTATTTCTCTCCCTATCCCAATGAAGTGATTGTTTCTAAACTTGTACCTCTAATTCTGCGATTGGCATAAAGCCTTACAAACTGTAGATAAGATCTACGCTCACCAAATATGGCAGCACACACAGTGGTGGGAAGCCCCTGGTCTACACTTACACTGCTTCCTGTCTCAATCCAGCCTCCATGTATTATTAGCAGTGTTGCTTTCTGTGAATTATTAACTGTCTGATGCTCCAATTTCCTGACCTTAAAGAGTAGAAACATCAACAAGTACCTCATGGGATAATTGTGAGGAACAAAAAGATGTCATCGATTAAATCTTCTGCCTGATGTACAGTGAGGGATTTAATAAACGTTCATCACTTGGGTTTCCCATGTACCACAGTTGCCACTGATTCCTACACTAGTAGATCGCAAGTGTCTTGAAGGAACCTCTTGAATCCTTCCGAGCCTTGAGCTCACAGTGTTCATCAGAGTCAACACATGATAAAAGTGTGTGGAATGAATCCATTGCTGGATGGATGACTATTTAACTGATAGGTATGAGATAGCAGAAGAATGCTGTTGAACATTTGGAGGACTGTAATCCCACCCTGGACCTCCTCACAAAGCTCTGAGAGCAGCCGGAAATAACACTTTGCCCTACACTGTATCCTATAGTTGGTTCTTTCACCTTTTCCAGGTTGTGCCATCATCTGTCTCCTAAAGTCTGCTCTAAAGTCTTTCCTACAGTCCTCATTTTTTCCTAACAGTCCCTTTCTCCAGGGGACTCTGTTGGTTACCAATAATACAACTAATGCACTGTACATGTCTTCAAGTCACTTAGTCCTTAGTCCTCCTGACTTTAATTCTATTATCTTTTCCAGACTCCTATTTCAATATTTAGACTTTGCTCTATTTCCGGAACATTCATTAGAACTTAGATGAGACTCAGTTATCCTACCTTTCTCTTTCTAATGCACTCCAGTTCTATTTCCTTATTTTTTGCAGTAACCTTTAAAAAGATTTAGAAGTTTTCTATTGTTCATTAAGAATTCTGTTCAGAAATTCAGCATTAGCTAATAAGATAGAGCTCAGTTATTCTTTCTGAAAAATCTATTTATATGATAGCAACTGAAAAATTTCTTGAAAATAATCAGACTAGCAACACACACTATTTAAGTTCACTCGGGCCCACAACAAACCAAATGGGAGAAAGATGGAAGAATTGAATGCAATATGTAAAAATGAAAAAATTTAAAAGAATTCAGTATGAGAGAAATCTGAGTTGTCTAAGAGACCATTTACTATAACACATCAAAGGAAAATATCAACAAATTCTTGTCACTGCTCCCAAGGAAGCCTGGCAGGTTTAGGCTCTCTCTGCCTAAACAGCACAGTGGTAACAGACATGAAAATACTCCAGAGATGATATACTTATTACAATAAAACACTTAAAAACTCTTATACTTTAAGCTATTAGCAAATTTAATTATCATGTCTTCTACCTACTCACAGAAAGGTCTGAAATAAGCAGTTTCAAAATAAAGAGCTCGCCTCCCACAACTATACAGAATTTGATGTCTATCAAAGTATTAGGGGAAAGGGAAGAAATTTGATAAATATGAGAGAGAGAGAATTTAAGGCAGAAGTGCTGAAATCATACAACCGGTAGCTGAGTTGGGTTTTGATTTTTTAAGTTTCAAAGAACTGAATGACTCTTATGTACTAGAGAAGAAAAGCTAACTTGTTAAAAATAAAGTGCTATGTGGTATACCAAAGGTAATGTAAGAAATAAAAGTAAAGTACGAAAAATATTTACAACATTTCTTGAAGGGAAGACGAGCTCTGAAGTTTTTGTATGAAATTATTTTTTAAGCTTCTGTATTATAAAAGGTACATATGTATGTCTGCAAATTGGGAAGGAATCCCTATGTACACAGCACCCAGAAGGAAGCACCATTTGTAATACCACTGCACAGAGGTGTTGCCTTAGAACAGCATGGCACGCAGCCAGCCCATCTTGATCTGATGCATTCTTTTTGATAGCTGGGAGTCTATTTTTGTAGATAATTCCACATTCAGACTTTTAAGATAGTATTATATTCACTTAAAAATGTTAAAAATTTTCAATGAGTCACAAAAAAACAGTATTCACATGCTTTTATATAGTTCTACATGAGTCATTATCAAATTAATATTTTGTAGCAATTTCACTTATGAGAAAGATCTGAATTAAATAGATGCTTTCTACCTCCACTGGTATAAAAAAACAGATTTCAATATTGAAGGAATTATTTTCCCAAAGAATAAGCACTTCAAATTCTACTGAAGCATCTAGGTTTTATTTAGATATCTTTCCTTTGTACTTAAAGCTTTTTAGAATTGTGAAACTTTACATTTTAAGAAATAAAGAATTAATTAAATACAGGCCTAGACATCTTTGTGTGCTAGAGCTATTGTTTCCTAATGCTAGAGTCTCAAAAGTTAAACTCATAGAACAAACTGCATAAACCCTGTTGCGGAGTCTTGATAAAAATAGTGTTTTTCTGACAGTTTGTGTCACCTTATAAGTGTATTAGCCTCCCAGGAAGGTGGATATTGTTTTCGATTATCTTTTCAAGAAGGTCCTGAAAACTTGAGGCTAACAGTAAGTATAACACGCCACACCACCTGATATTTTAGGATGTACTATATACAGGTTCTTGCGCTGGACTCTAGGACATAAAGATCCTTCACAGGACTTTCCAGATCCTCAAAGTTTTGCATGTGTTTGCTTTTATGCATGGGTATGTTTAAGGGTATGTGTGCATTTGTGATGGCAAGAAGCTTATAAATACAAAAGTTGAGTAACCAATAATCATACTCTATCTAGAAATTTTGGACTTCGCTTCTGCCCTTTGAGCTATAAGAACCACTTCATCATTAACAATCAATGACAGAAAGCCCTTGGCAATTGACTGGTGGTTCCCTAAACATTTAATCAAAGTTAAAAACCCTGTTTAAACCAGACAAGTTTGACATTTCTTCCTATTCTTCTGTTCTAGTTTTAAAATCCTATTTAAGAACCATGAAACACATATTGCATATGCTGTGCAATGGTCACTATTCTAAGTTTCTAGCATAGCTTAAGTTATTTAATGCTTACGACCATTCTATACATTAAATACTATTAAGTCTCCTCTTTTATATCTGACAAAACCAAGGCCATACAGGCAGAGTCGGAATTTGAAACTTTCTTTTCTTTTTTTTTTTTTTTTTTTTTTAAGTTTTTTTGAGACAGGGACTCACTTTGTGGTTCAGGCTGGCCCTGAGCTCAGCCTCAAACCCACATCACAGCAATCCTCCTGCCTCTGCCTCCTGAGTGCTGGGATTACAGGCGTGAGCCACCACGCCCGGCACTGTGATATGTGGTACTGGTTGCTGCTGGGTGTGAGTCTCCACACCCAGTATGGTATGTGGCTACCGAGGAATCGAACCCCGGCCCTTGTGCTTGCAAGACAGGCACCAAAGCCACTGAGCTAACCCCCCGGCCTCTGAAACTTTCTGAATTAAGAAAATGCACTAGAACAATCTTAACCCAGATTGGCTACCTATTACTTCTAATTCTGAGCCTAGTCGAGGAATGTGACTAGAATTCTTTGTACATGACAAAACTTTCCTCCAATATAAAGCTCATGAATTAAATTTACATTACAGTCACTTAAAAAGTAGTAACACAAAATGATGAGAAAACAAAATTGTACCAATGGCAATGAATGGGAGAAGGAGATGAAGATCAAGAAATAGTATCCTTCAGTAATTGTTGAATTAAAGTCTGACACAGCAACGTAGCTTTATAAATTATAAGTTTAATAGCCTGACAATTTTAAGTAAGTTTCACAAGTATCAAAAGGCATAATGTCTCTGGCCAACTTGATTCTCTGGTATCAGCCAATGAATGAACCTTTTTATCCCAGAGGCAGCTGCATAAGCTGGGGTCATAAAACTCCTCCAAGAGAGAGTAGAGGAGCAGTGAGGAGGGGAAATCTGCACCATACAGAATTTTCCTGAGGACTGACATCTGAATATTTCTAACCTTGCTCAAATAGGAAGAAACTATGACTTGAAACTACTGGAAACAGAAATGGCTTCCAGAGTTAGAATATAGAGGGAAAGCTTTGTTGTTTGTGATACATTTCAAGTTTTCTATACTAGCAATTAACTGCTTACATAATACACTGAAGAGATGGCATTTAGTGAAAGGCAAACTTTTAAAAGCTCATACACAGCCCAGCTAACTGGCTAAGAAACTCATTAAAATTCACTCAAGTTAGATTTGATGCATCAGTTTAATAAGAATTATCTCTGTGCACAATGTTCAAAGCTGCTACATTACGCTATCAACTTTGACCTCCATTGGTCTATCAAATGCCAACTCCTTCAACTTGCAGGACCTCCTCCTAAGCATACAAAATCGCACAGTTTTCATGGTCCTTTCAATAGGAAGAATTAGCGTATTCTTCTATTTGTATCTTAAAACAGAGTGGAATCTTAGATCTTTACAACAAAGCCTGAGAAAAAGGATCTCATACTGCATAATACTCTCTGCATGGGTAGTTTCATCTCCTGGCACCTTTCATTCTGAACGCCTTCTAACCCTTCTCCCTGGATGTGATGTGATTCATCTCCTCCACAGGTGTTCAATTTGGAGAGGGAAGAATCGGCTGCATGCCTTCCTCCTGCTGTTAAGCTCTGTCTTTATAACCTTTTGCCTGTGGATGCCAGAACAGTGAGTGGAGCAGGGTACAATTGCTAACAACTACCATTTGTTCAGGCTATGTGTCAAAATTTGAACCCATTTCTCAGTAATTTCAACATTCTACCTTTACACTTTCACCCCCCGAAATGCAGATCTCCACCGTCTGTAGCCAGCTTTTCTGCAGGACTAGCACTCTGTTTCAAAGATGGTATCAAAAACTCAGTGAGAAAAAGAGATCAATTCCACCTGCATATAATTTTTCAGTTAGTTTAGACTTTCAAAATCTTTTAAGCACAAATTCAAATATGTCTATAAACTAAGCCACTTGTCTGTATCAAAAGTTCACATTAAAATTTTAAATCAGTTATACATGTTCTAAAATTTTCTAAGCACTGTCATACCACCTAAGTGGTTATGTTTCTGTGACAACTTATAAAACTAAAAGATCTTTGTAATATCACCGTCTTTTTTCAAAGGAGATGTATTCCCAAAACACTAAAACCATAAAATATCATGCAAAACATTTGACTGACCACTAACGTATATTAGTATACAGTCTGAATTACTAGTGATGCATACCCACAATACAGCATATTTCTCAAATTAGTTACTTGCAAATACATCCAGCCTTGCTTAAGTCATGCATGTGGACTTGATTTAATAATAGACAAATCTGTTATGTGAATATCAATATCCTATTCTATGTAAAATAATATACTGTGTAGAGAGTAATCAATGCCTAAAAAATTCTTCTGGAAAAACTTGAAATTATCTTTGAGTAACATTTTAATTCAAATCTTCTGAGAGAAAACAGAAGCTGCAGGTCAGTTGCAGTGAAAGCAGGACCAGTGCTGGGTAGTTGAATCCAAGCAAATTAGCTTCACTTAGCCCCTGCAGTGAGTGACCGAGCTGTTTCTTGGATTCATCAAACCCAAAGTCTGTGGCTGGATATGCTTCTATTGCAAAAATAATCAGACCAATATGCACAGAATGTTCTAAGTTAAATAATTAATGCATGTCTTGTCATGATCACAGAGAGGGTGTGGTTTGATTAATCCAGAGTATGTAACATGACACAGCTGATTAAAAATGTGTTGGAGGGCTGGGGAGTTAGGTCAGTGGTTCCAGAGCCTGTCTTGCAAGTGCAAGGACCTGGGTTCCATCCCCAGTATCCACATACCATACTGAATGTGGAGACTCACGCCCAGCAGCAACCAGTACAATATATCATAATGCCGGACGTGGTGGCTCAAGCCTGCAATCCCAGCACTCGGGAGGCAGAGGCAGGAGGATTGCTGTGATGTGAGTTTGAGGCTGAGCTCAGGGCCAGCCTGAACCACAAAGTGAGACCCTGTCTCAAAAAAAAAAAAGAAAAAAAAAATGTGTTGGACTTAATAATCCAGAATGACTTTTTTGGTCAGTTAATATCACCATACAACTTGGGATTTGCAAAAGGATTTGAGTATAAATCACTAAAAAGTGGTCTTAGAGACTTCTGCTTTACCTTCTCCTCTTTAAGTCCAAAGAAGAAAATTTCTTGCAAATATTAAGATGGACAATGCCTCAAAGAGCCCAGAAAAGAAGCCAAGTTTGACAGTGTTGTAATCATCTAAAGATAACTGGTTTTTAAAAAAATAGGTATTTCTCTGGAAAACAGATACATTTTTTCTCCCGTTGGGATACAGTCAAGGTGTGCTCTGCTCTGTGAACTAAAACTGGCTTCTAGCTCAAATTACATAGCAAGTCTGGGCACTAAGACTGAACAAATAATAAAAAAGAACATATTTTTCCAGTTATTACTGGTGAATTTTGAAAAATGGAATAAGAATTAGGTAGTGTTCCACATTTAATTTTTAACGCTGCTTAAAGGCTTTATTCTTTAAAATTTGTCACTGATAAAAGTAAATGATACATTAGCATAGAATGATGTGCATTCCATGTAAGAGCTGAAGACCTCAAATATCCACAGGAGAACAAGAAGAAGAAAAAGAAAAGAAAATCCATGGGCAGGAAAGGAGGAAGGGAATGTAGTTTTGGAAAAAGCATAAAACACTAGCCTAGAGTTTAATTAATTTAAGATCTGGTGCAAACCTAATATGTGGCTTCCGAGTATAATACCGTTCTATAAAAATTTAACACCCTATGGCTCTAGAGAGAACATTATTAAGAGGCACTTGGATCATTTTATGGGTAAGTGCCACCTACACACTTTCAAGAAACAGCCATTTGAATCAAGAGAGATTGTGATGGAAGCTCTTATTCCATTATTCCAGAATAAATGCTACTTACAGTCCCCAAGACGGCAAGCTATAGTGTCAAGGCTGCTCCTGCTGGATTCTGCTTACACTCATTTTTTATTTAGGTGGAGAGCAAGACAGTCATCAAATACCAGCGACAGATTTTGAGGTAACTTCAAACTATTTCTATAAAAAGCTGAGAGAATCAGGCCGCCGAGGCCTGAGACTGCACTGTACGCAAGCTCCTGACCAGCCCAGACACGACTGCTGTGTGCAAACACTGAGGAGTGAGGTTCCGGGGCTCAGCATCAAGTGCCTCATCCACCCACCTGTAATCGTGGCACAGGAACTGCTGCGACAGTCTGTCATTATGACAGGGACAGGACACAGGCTGTGCCTTGTGAGAGGGTAAAATTTCCCACCACTTGCCAATCACTTCTGAACAACAAAGACTGCATTCTTGCAAACCCGGACAGTGGCTGAAAGTCTCTGGAGAGTTATCACAGGTGTCTGCTGGACAGGAGAGACAGGCCGAGTACACAGTGCCCATTTCTGCACTGTTCTGTGGTTTGGGCATGGCAGCTTTTGGGGAGTCAAAATGGAATAGACAACTGATACAGATATTTGAAATGTACTTCATCTTGACTAACTTGCCTTTCTGCAACAAGCTACCTAAACAATATTAATGACAGTAGTACAAACATCCTCACACCATAAAGGCAATCACAAATATGAGATTTAAAATGGTTTCTGTTTGAAGAGAACTTTTCTGTTAAAAAGTCTGTTGAAAACTGAACTATAATCCAGACACGGCAGGTGTCCGCTGCCTTTCCCATCCCATTGTCGGTCTCATGTTGACACGGTGCTGCTACAGTCCACGCACAGAGCAACAGTCCGCTGCTTTGGGCATTGCCGCATCAAAGCAAAGAAGGCTCCCATATTGAAAAGCAATTTATTTTATGTCTTTCAGAATCACTATACCTTCAACACCAAACACTCCTCCCTTATATTTTTATTGTGAAACCTCCCTTATACTTTATAATCTACCTCACCTGACAGGTAAACCATCACTAATGGCTCCAGTGTCTGTGACCTGGAACATGGAGTCAGGGCTGTCTGTTGTCCATCCTGCTAGCCCCACAACCAGCAGAAGAGCCAGGAACCTGGTATCCAGGACAGACCAGAGGAAAAGACAGCAGTTCACAGCAATGGCGAGCAGGCTTGGGTAGAGGCAGGAGACCTTCCAGGGCTACCACCACAACAGTCCTGCCGGGCTTCCGGAGCAGGCGGGTGAAAGCAGCAGTGATGGTCCCAGAGAACAGAACATGGGGCGGTGAGCGTGAGGCCCCGGAGCTCGCACGGCCTTAGTGCCCTTCCGAAGCTCTGTGTCCAACCCAAAGTGGAAGGCTAGACGCCAGCCTTGCCTGGGCACAGAATACAGAAGACCAACCTTCACCTGCCATGAACATTCTTGTGCGTTGACTTAATTTTTATAAACGCAATAATGTCACCCCCTCAGGAAGGAAATAATATAATATGGGTGGAAAGGACTCTGGAAAGAGACAGGACACTGCTACTCATCATTACTTGTAATTCTTACTACTGTTGTCCAAACCTATCATCTGGATTCCTGCGCTGATCTAAGAGGACAAAAATATCATCTTCAGTGAAAGCAATGGGGCAGAGAACAGAAGAGTGAAGGTTTAAATTTAAATTCCATGTGATTCTTGTCTGGGTGTCTGGGGAGGCGTCTCTCCAATCCTAGCTCAGGAAGAGCAGGGGTCAGGGAGAGGCAAGTCTCAGCTAAGACGTGAGGGGTGGACCAGGCTCTTCAGGCCCAAGGAAGGCAGGGAAAGGGCTCTGGGCGATGGGCTGAGAGATGGAAGGGATGGACAGTACACCCAGCTTGGGGGCTGCAGTATTGGGGTGGTGAGGGGACAGGTAAGGACAACATCCTCAAACACAGGATTTTCTCTAAGACTCTCCTTCCCTGGATTGTTGGAGTAAGCAGAAGTACCTGGTAGCTTGGACACAGTGGAAGAAGATACAGCTAAATATATATGGGTGTGCCACCCTTTAAAGTAATTACTATTCCTGAACATGGAGAATAAACTCTTTAAAAAATAATATGTAATGAATTAAATATACTATCCGCAGACTGGCTGACATTACGTAGTGTGCTGAGAGCAGAGAGCTGCATTTTGGCACTGTGCACTCCAGCTCGGCCCGGCTGGCCATGGGGCGATACTGCAGATTGCTGCTGAGAGTGGGCACATGGGCCCAGCGACTAAATAAAGAGAAATTCTGACAGAAGGTGAAAGGATAACTCCAGGGTTATTCCACACAGAGTTTGTACTGGCCTGGCTTATGTCAGAAAATAAAAACTACTCTTTCAAACAAAGGAAGTCGGTTCACGGAAGAAGCCAAAAGCCAAACAGAAGAGGTAGAGAGGCAAGCCAGAAATAAGAACCATGAGTCAATCTCTCAACCCCAAATATGAATGGAGACTAAGAAAAATTATGCACCTGAGGGAGGCCAGCCCTGGCTGCAGCGCTTGTCTTAAGGGCACTGGTAAGGATGTTAGGCTCTGTGCACCACAGCCTCGCCACAACTCTTCCCTTATGCCCCACAGTGCAAAAATAGCTCCAGACAAAACCCTGATAAACAGATGTGGCTGTATTCAAATAAAACTTTATTCACGAAACAAGCAGCATGCCGGAGTCAGCTCTTTAGGTCCTGCTTTGCAAATTCCTGGGCTAGGCCAGTGTCAGCCCCTGAAAAGAAGTCCACCTCCAAGTAACTCACAAAAGGGAACAGTAAACAACTCATCGTTTTCAGACAGGGCTGATACTGTTACGCATACTTGTTAGAACTTAATCTCAATAAAAAACCACAAGTATTACTATAATTTTCCCTGAATTGCTCTTTTATAGCAAATTAGAAAAATATCAGTTTTACATTTCTCTTGATGCAATTTTTATTTTTGCCATGAATGATGACTTAAACCTTTTCTGTATAATTTGAGTTGCACCCAATTAAAATAAGACTTTAATTTGTTTCAGTAGGTATTTTCAATGATATTTCCATTTTTTATACTTTAAAAAACTCGCTCTATCATTCCTTAATTTTTCTTATGGAAGGCCTGATGGGAATATCTCTAGCCTAAAACTACTTTTTTAAAACATTTATGTAGATCTGACTGACAGAAAACCATCTAGCCACTGCCTTTTTTTTTTTTTTGCAGTACCAGGAATCAAACTCAGGACCTTGTGGTTGTCAGGCAGACATGGCGCCACTGAGGTACTTCCCTGACCGGGGCCAACTGTTTTTATGAAAATATATGGGATAAATGTGTAAAAAATGTAATTTATGTAAACAACATAATATTTTTCAACCATAAAATACATTGAAATTATCTATTTGCAGTAATATGTATTAACCTCGAAACACTGGATCAAGTGAAATACCAGGCACAGAAACAAAAACTCTGATGTCCTCACTTATGTGACAGCTAAAAATGTTGATCTTACTTAAGAGAAGCCATGTAATAATTAATTGTACGCAATGGGTTTCATTCATGTGATATTATGGTCTCAAGATGCATCTATTTCTATCGGGAACAAGGAGAAAGAGATGCTCCTAAAACCTCTGCAGTTAAGTTCTAGTTTCCTGTGAGATACCTAAATTATAAAAAAAGAGCAAAACGAAAGCCAGATAATTGGAAATAAGTAAATAGAACTTTTTTTTTTAATGAGAAGACCAAAAAGTAGAGGTAAGGAGGGAGGCTAAAATGGAGAGAAAGAAGGCGTGTTATATATATATGTATGTTCTACAAGTGATGTAATTCACAACAAATGTAGTCCTCATGTACTGCAAACATGTATCAATAAAGAATAGTACAATATAACAGGAAAGCACGTGGATCAAAATAATAGTGTTAATAATTATAATAATATAAATAAATACAGGTATAAGAAATGCATTTTATGGAGCACATGGACAATAAAGCATTCTTACTTTTCATACAAAAATGTTGATCTCAGACACAGAGCAGAATGGGGGCTGGAGACTGAGGAGAGGGAGGGGTGGACAAAGGATGGTTAATGGGTACGAAATCACAGAGCAAATAAATCTTTGTGTTCTGTAATGCATTAATAACAACTTACTGCACATTTAAAAATAACTAGCAGGGCCGGGGAGTTAGCTCAGTGGTTCCGGCGCCTGTCTTGCAAGCTCAAGGACCTGGGTTCGATCCCCGGTAACCACATACCATACTGGGTGTGGAGACTCACGCCCAGCAGCAACCAGTACCACATACCACAGTGCCGGGCATGGTGGCTCACGCCTGTAACCCCAGCACTTGGAAGGCAGAGGCAGGAGGATTGCTGTGATGTGAGTCTGAGGCTGAGCTCAGGACCAGCCTGAACTACAAAGCGAGACCCTGTCTCAAAAAAAAAAACTTAAAAAAAAAGATAAATAAAATAACTAGCAGGGCTCTCTTTCTAAAACAAAGAAATGATGAGTATTTAAAGCAATTGATACATTAATCACCCAGATTTGATTATGCATTTTATCTAAACATTAAAAATTCAGACAATGCTTCATAAATATATCAAATAAAAATAAGATAAGGGCTGGGGATTTAGCTCAGTGGTTCTAGTGCCTGTCTTGCAAGCACAAGGGCCGGGTTCAATCCCCCAGTAACCACATACAATTCTGGGCATGGAGACTCACGCCCAGCACCAATCAGTACCACATACCACAGTGCCAGGCGTGGTGGCTCACGCCTGTAATCCCAGCACTCAGGAGGCAGAGGCAGGAGAATTGCTGTGATGTGAGTTTGAGGCTGAGGACAGGGCCAGCACAAACTACAAAGTGAGACCCTGTCTCAGAAAACAAAAAACAAAACAAAAAAGATAAATATATGAAGAGTATCTACTAAATGATTATGTATCCTTCATACTATCACAAATAGAAACTACTCTTTAACAGTTTCTTGGAAGTTTTCTCAAACTGCATTAGAATATTTTCTAACAGAAAACCTGACATAACCAAGCAAAATCATTTCCAGCACCTTCCACTCTTGCAAGCTTTGCTTTACTGCCCTATTGAATCTTTATCATTTACTTTAAATCCATTTCTCTCTACTACCCAGCTTACTTCCCATTTTTACGTGAAAATTGCTTTTAAAAAAAATAGCCAGCAACTAGATGGTTATATTCAGTTTTCCTTTTCATTCTCTCTTGCAATGGTTGCCTATTATCTCTTCCTTGACCTAGAAAATAAGATTAGGTTGCAGATTCTAAAAGGCATGCAAATCTGATTTGATGGGACCAGCAACTCCAGCCCGGCCCTCCGCTTCGCAGTATGTGTCTATCTTTCCACACTTCAAGCTGTACTTTCCTTTTCATCTATTCTTCCTCCTGCACATGCTTATCTGCTAAATTTCAGGACCTTCATGTGGATGGATCACAATTCTCCACTTCCGACTCTCTTTAACAAAGTCTTGGGGATCTGACCAACAGCAGCTTAAGGGAAAGAGAAATTCATTGTCCATAACACACAGTATCACTCTATCTCTCTCATACATACACATACACACACACACACACAATCATATAGTAAACAGGAAGCCATTTGAGTGATTAGTTTATTGACTGATTGATGCTAGGGATAGAATTCAGGATCTTTTGAGCTACATTGTCAGCCCTTTTAAAATTTTTATTCTGAGGCAGGCTTCACAAAGTGGTCCAGGTGCAGCTCCAACTTGTGATCCTTCTGATTCAGGACTGCTTGGTATTGGGGTTACAGGTATGTAGCTCTGCTCCTGACTTACACTCAATTATTTTATACATGTATACGCTATTGAGTGGAAGTCCCTCCCCTGGAAAGGATGCCCATTTGCAGCCCAGCTTTGATTCCATCAATGATGCAGTCATCTTGTACAAACAGAATTGCTAAGCCTGCTTCCCAATCCCCCAAATGTAAATCCAATAGATTTAGCTTGAGACGCAGCAGGATATAGCCACAAAACAGGCAGCTGGCCTGGGGCTGTGTACCCTGGCTGTCCTCCCTTTGCTTCCTTCTGCTTATACTGGGAGGGAAGAGGCAAAAAAAAAAAAATCTAGGGAAGGAAATCAAGAAGTTTCGTCCACTCAAACTGAGAGGGGACATTAAAGAAATGAAAATGTGTGTCCACCGTAAGCCCAATACAGAATGATTCTAACAGTTTTATTTACAATCACCTTAAACTGGAATCCACCCAGATATCTTCAGTGAGTGAGTGAAAACACAAACTGTGACACAAACACAGAGGAACTCTAGCCCGGAGTGAACTGCTAGGGCCACATGCATCACAGAGGATCTCACATGTCTACATTAAGTAGAAGCCAGATCTAAAGGGTTATGTGCTCTGATTGCTTCTGAGGAAGAGAACAGATCTGTGACAGTATTGCATGGGGGAGGTGGAGGAGGACCCCCGTGACTACATGGCGATGGCGCAAGAGAATTTGGGGGTGGAGCTAGTCCAGCATGAGACTTGTCCAGACTCAGAGGCTGGTACAAACAAATGAACATAACTATTCTGTAAATTTAAAAATAAATGCTAAG
>PVIR01028913.1:0-21555 GCA_004026965.1 Petromus typicus | reverse complement strand
TATCTTTTGGAGGACCCATTTTAAGAATATAAACCTAGGGGCTGGGGATTTAGCTCAGTGGTTCTGGTGCCTGTCTTGCAAGGCCAAGGATCCCCAGCAACCACATAAAATACTGGGTGTGGAGACTCACGCCCAGCAGCAACCAGTACCTCATACCACAGTGCAGGGTGTGGTGGCTCACGCCTATAATCCCAGCACTTGGGAGGCAGAGGCAGGAGGAGGGCTGTGATGTGAGTTTGAGGCTGAGCTCAGGGCCAGCCTGAACTACAAAGTGAGACCCTGTCTCAAAAAAACCTAAAAAAAAGAATATAAACCTATACTTGCAAACTGAATAATCTAACTACAAATACATATAGGTTTTTTTTTTTAAAAAAATGGGCATGCTGGTATGTGCATGTAACCCCAGCACTCCACGAAGCTGAGGCAGAAGGATTATAAATTTAAGCCCAACCTAAGCACTTTGGTAAGACCCTGTCTCAGAATTTTAAAAGCTAAGGATGGGCTAGAGATTTAGCTCAGTGGTTCCCTGCCTATCTGGCAAGTGTAAAGTCCTGAGTTTGATTCCCAATATCTGAAAATACACAGATAGGCAGATAGGGCTGAGGATGTAGCTCAGTGCAAAGGGCCAGGGGTTACACCTTAAAACAACAACAATACTATTCTGTCTAGAAACATCTCAGATAGAACCCTTTAAAATGCCCTAATAGTGTCTTCATTTATTCTCTCAACATTTAAATAAAATCCACATCCAATGTACCAAACCTTACCCTCATATAGAACATTTTTAAATCAGCCAACTCCACTCTCTTGCCACAACTGACTCCCTCAGCTTTTAAGAGGCTACTATGGAGACTAGATATCTTCACTAGCAATACCTCTAACCCACCTCCCACACTTCTCTGAAACACAACTCCAATTCCAACACTACTCTCATGATTTTCTACAACCTGAAAGAATAAACACTAATCTCATTCATGTGAAATGCAGAGTTAAAATTTTGGTCTCAAAGTCACGCCTAGATAAAGCAGGGATAGGAAACCAGAGGTGATAAAGTGACAACATCATCATCATCAAAGTTCACTGGGCACTTATTATTTGTGTCAGGAGCCCCAATCATCTCTTCATAGCAGTTAAGCCTAGCCTGCTAAACCAGGTTTTCTCATTCCATAAGCCTATAAACACACCAGGCAGGAGGGGGAAAAAAAAAAAGGTAGTAACAGGGCTGTCTTTTAGCTGGCACCCAAACCCTAGATAGTCTCAGAGGCTTCTTTCATTCTCAAGCCTCTGCTCCTGCACTTTCTTCACCTAGACTTCTTTCTTCTCTGCTAATCTTGACCCTACTACCACTTCCTCTTCCAACATACTCTACAACATACATTCCCTCACTGTATGCCAGTATTTCCCTAGGGGGCTGTAAAGAGGTATTTTTATTAAATTACAAGACTAGTTCTAGGAAGAACTAATGGCAATCCTAAAGTAGTAAAGTAGCCAACAAGTAACGAGTTAACTAAAGCTGGGGTGCAGGGTAGGCCTGTAATCCCAGATGCCCAGGAGACTGAGGCAGGACGATGCAAAGTTGGCCAGTCTAAGCAATTTAGCAAGACCTTGTGTTGGGGTGGGTGGGTGTGGAGGCTGTGCCTGTAACCCCAGCCCTTGAGTGGCTGAGGCAGGAAGATCTTCCCAAGCTGAGGCCAGTCTGGGCTAGAAGAGTTCAAGGCCAGCTTCATTTACAAACGAGACACTGTCTCAAAAAAATCCAAAAGTGGGGAGGGCAGCTCAGTGCTAGAGCATTTGCCCAAAGAAACAAACTTTTTGTTTGTTTTAAGATGGGGATCTTGTTTTGTAGTTCAAGTTCGCCTTGAAGTCACTATGTAGCCCAGGCTGGCCTCCTCTCCTGCTCAGCTTCCCAAGTGCTAGGATTATAGGCCTGCGTCACTATGCCTGGCTTCAGCAACACAAACTTAAATGGACTCAACAGTAAAACACAACTAAACAAACTGTTTATGTCAATGTAAAAAAATTTTTAAAAAGCCCTCTTGGTAACTACTGCAAAGTCAAAAGTGGAAAGGGGAGGAAATCCCCATTTACAGGAACCAGCTGCTGTACTGCAGGAACTATACTATGAACTCTAAATCCTTTTCATTTTATTCTCTTACTTGGCTTGTATAATAGGTTCTACCCCACTCTGCAACTAAGGAATCAAAGATTTAAAAGGCTATCACGCGGGGCTATTTTGCATTTAGTGGCACACTTGCACTCTCCCGCATTCTGGGAGCTCACCCAGAAAGATCTCAAGCTTGAGCCCAGCCTGCGCAACCTAGTACTTCAGCAACTTTCAAGACTCCACCTAAAAATAAAAAAGGCTGGATATAGAGCTCAGTTCAAAGGCCCTGAGTTCAATCCCCAATGCAAAACAAAACAAAACAAAAAACCCCAACATAATGAATCACTGGCTATGACTCTCAGTACAGAGTGGAGCTTGGTTTCAACCCAGAGAGGGTACTGACTTGAAACCACAATGCCAACTCCAAAATGCACACATATCCTTTTCATAATGCCACATGTCTCGGCAAAATAAATGGGCAAAATAACTGATTCTCTTCTTTTAACTGCTCATTCGGAGAAAAAGAAAAAAAATTAAGCACCTACTATTTGTAAGTATATTTAATGCTCCTATGCAACTTGTTATTCTGCCATCGAGTACAGCAAAGCGAATGCCTAAATATGTTGTCAACCCTACACATAGATAAGCACCCCTTTAGAAACAAGTATTTGTGTATTTCTAAAGTACCAGAGAAAACATGTTGATGACAAGTGCAACCAGTAAAGGTGTAGCTGTGTGCAATCAGGAATGTCCCAGGAAAGTGAAAGCATTGTTTAATTCCTTCAGTTAAGACCAGTATAAGTAAACTATTCTCAGCACAAGTGCCAAATCTGATAGGACCCACAAAATGTGGCACACACAAGGCACATGTGACCTCTCAGTCCACAAGGAAGGGTACGGGCACAACTACCCAAGATACAACATCAGAATGCTTAAAACTTTAAGCAGGTCACTGCTCCTTCAACACACACAGGACAGCCCAGAGTTTTTGCAACTACCTAGAAATCTAGCCCCTCCCCTCAAATTTTGAGATAAACTCACACTGAATTGTTAATGGAGCTCAAATTGTGATCCTGCCTCTGGCTCCAGAGTGCTAGGAATACAGATATCATGTCACTAAGACCAGCAAAGAGGCCACTTTTTCTAGCAGGGGCCTGTATTTGGTCCCAACAGACCAGACTAGAAGCCAAAATGGACCAGTCACTCATAAATTATCCAAAACTAAGTTATTTGACCTGAGAAACAGGCAGGAGAACCAAATTTCCCTAACAGGCCAATCTCAATTTGCATGATAATGCCGTCCCTGTAACTTTAAACCTTACAAAAAAGTAACCTGAAGTAATCTACTGTTAACCTATGAGAATCCGCAGCCTCCCAGTCACAACCTCTTAAGGAAAGTAACTGTGACTGGACCAACCCCACCTTTGTTCTTTGTTTATACTTTCTCCAGCCTTTATTATCTATAAAGCCAACCCCAGTGCAGCCCACCTGTAGTCCCAACTACTCAGGATGCTGGGTCTGGACAGTCAGTAAAGCTCAAGACTCAAGATTACTATAGGCAACAGAGCAAGACCTCAACTCAAAAAATGAGAATTAAGGGTCGGGGATTTAGCTCAGTGGTTCCGGCGCCAGTCTTGCAAGCGCAAGGAGCAGGGTTCGATCCCCAGTAACCACATAACAATACTGAGCGTGGAGACTCACCCCAACAGCAACCAGTACCACATACCACAGTGCCGGGCATGGTAGCTCACGCCTGTAATCCCAGCACTCAGGAGGCAGAGGCAGGAGGATTGTTGTGATGAGTTTGAGGCTGAGCTCAGGGCCAGCCTGAACCACAAAGCAAGACCTTGTCTCAAAAAACCTTTAAAAAAAAAGAACTTAAACTTAAAAATAAGATCCAACTACTTCTGCTCTGCTCACATTCTACTTTTATAGTACAAGGGGTTGTGTTTTAGGATCACAAAACCAATTTAGATCTCTAAACTGTAATTTTATTCTTTGACAAAACTAATAACCCAAATTTCCCGATGGCTGTTCCAAGGACAACTGCATTTTAGAGTGTTCAAATAACTGCACCAAAGACAAAAGAAAATGAATTCTGGGGAGGACTATGGAAAACTATTGCAATTATTTTTTAGCATTTTCAGCATAGTAATGTGAACTTGACCCTAAGAGTAGGAAAAGATACAGCACCATTTTCCAAAGTTATGTGATCAAGGACCTTGTTCCCCCTTGTGGCATCACTGAGAATGCCACCTTAAGCAACAATGACATTCAAAATTAAATTACTGATATCCTATTCTCTTATTTTGTTCTGAATCAATAATTAAAGGCAGGGCTGGGAATGCAGTTCAGTGGTGCAAGGTCCTGACTTCAATTACCACGGGGGGGGGGGGGGGGGGGGCTAGATAACTAAAAACAGTATAACCAGCTGGGCCCAGTGGCACATACCTGTAATCCTAGCATTCTGAGAGGCTGAGCCAGGAGGATGGCAAATTCCAACCCAGCCTAGACAACTTAGGGAGACCCAGTCTTGAAGTATGAAGGCTTTGGATTCAATTCTCAATATAAAAAACGAAACAGAGAGAAAGAGAGACAGAGAAAGAGAGGTGAATCAGATCTTAGGATCTGCAGTTTTCAGTCAGGGATTCAACCAACCTAACAGAGTATTTGGAAAAAAAATTTGTCTCTAAAACTTTTTATTATCATTCCCTAACGACATATTACAGTAGTAGAAATTAAAATATGGAAGAATGTGCAATACATGAAGGCTATATGCAAAAATATCACTATTGCTGCACATTATAAATGATGGGCATTAGCAAAAATATTGGTATCCAAGCTAGTCCTGCAACCAAGATCCTATGGACTAAGTATGGATCAAATTTATTAGTGCAATTCTGAAAACCAATGAAAAACTTTTAAAAATCTCAAATTAAACTAAATGTTGTGGTGCACACCTGTAATCCCAGCCAATACTTAGGAACTGAAGCAGGAGGTTTGGGAGTTGGAGGTCAGCCCAGGTTATGTAGGAACTTCAAGGCCACCCTAATTTGAGACCTTGTAACAAGTCAATAATGTTATTTTTTCTTAAGAAATCAATACCCACTACCCATAATTTTAATATAAACATTGTGCAACCTTAATATATAATTATCAAATCTAACAATAAACGTTTTGTAAATTACTAGCTTCCATGATGCTTTTTTAGGTTTCTGCCCATTAACTAAATCTAAAGAAAGAGAAAGGGAGGTTGGAAGATGCTTCAGCACTTCGCTAGACCTCGCCACAATCTCTGTTCTGGAGCGCTCAGTACCCCTACATACAAACCAACAGGGTTAGACTAATTTCTAGAGCCTAACAAAAGCTATACAGAAAGCCAGTACTGCCCTCTGCATCCAATCCTTTTAGACTGCAGAAGTTGCTTCCAGAAAATTCGAAGAGGTGAAAGTTATTGACATACTCTGATTTCGGTGGGGACATCATCTTTAGAACAAACCACACTACACAGTGATAGCCTCTTAAACAGCTGAACGTACCTTGTACTGCTTTATGATGTACACGATACATAACTAATCCTTTTGGCAAAGACTAAAAACACTTAAGAAATGTACAGAATATCCAGAATCTAACACTCAAATTATAAAAGGCAAACCAATGTACCAAAAATTTCGTACGCAAACTTTGAGATGCGCATGGAACGACGTCGTTGACTGAAACCATTGCTCAAAACGCACCCCCGTCAAGCTGCCGAAAACGCAGCACCATCCGCGCAGGAAGCCGAGGGCTGGACCCGCGCGCTGCGCAGTCCCGGCCCCGCACACCCATCCGGGCGCGTTCCTGCGCGCACACCCAAGGTCACATAGGATGGGGTACCGCGCCCCCCGGGAGGGCGCAGGGGGCTGGGGCGTCCCCGGAGTCCGCAATCACTCAGGGCGCCGCAGCCGTGAGGCCGCGACCCCCAGCCTCGAAGGGCGGCCGAGAGACACGCGCGTGCCCGTCCCCGAGGTGACCTGGCCGCGGGGGTCTCGCCACGCCCCTCCCCCACGGCCTGAGTTATGCAATGCTCCCCCGCCCCCCGCCCCCGCCCAGCTCGGAACAAAGCGCGCGCGAAGGGGCCGAGGGCCGGGGACCGGTTGGGGGCGGCCGCCATGTTGGCGGGGGCGACGGGGACGGGGTGGGGGCGACGAACAAAGGAGCGCGCGCCCGCCCCAGGCCCGGCCTGCCGCGCCCGGCCGGCAGGGGGCGCTGAGGGGCGCCGCCCGCGGACAATGCGCCCCAGGCCCGCGGGCCGCGCTCACCTGAGTCCCCTGCCGCTGCTAGACCGGCCGCTCGCGCCCCTCACGACCCACACCAGCCACGTATGCTTCACCTGCTGGCCACAGAGGCCGGCGTCCTGACGCCCCGTGGGTCCGCCGTGGCTCGCTCACGCTCCCGCCGGCCCAGCCGAGCCAGACGGCGCCTCCCCGCCCCCGCTCCTTGCCGCGGCCGCCGCCCGCCCCCCGGCCGCCACGGCGCACGCGCACTGCGGCCGCCGAACTGCGACGGCCGCGCCGCCCCGGCGCCGGGCGCCGACGGCCGCACTACGCAGGCGCGGGGGGCGGGCTCGGCGCGGGGGCGGGCTCGGCTCGGGGGCGGAGCCTGGCGCCGCTCACCTGGAAGGCGGGGCGCAGTCCCGGGGCTGCCAGGTGGGTTCCGGTAAGCAGCAGCTGTCGGTGTGCACCTCTCGGAGCCCGCGGGGTGCAGCGCTCCCGGACAGCCGGAAGCCCGAGAAGGGTTTCGTTTTCGCGCAGTAGGAGGGCTCCGGAGAAATAACCAACCCTTTCTCCTGGAAGTCAGTGTCGCGAGCTGAAGGGAAGGTCGGAAGGAGGACCCGTACACTGAAGTAGGTTTAACTCTTTACTGGTTCCTGTTAGCCAGAGGTACAAGACAATAACTTAAGCGATACACATAGAGCTCATCACAGGGTCCTGTCACAGTCCGAGAGTCCCAAGGTTCGTATCACTGGACTTCCGAGGCTCGGTCCCGGTCTGGTGGTGTGGGTCCGTCGCGAGGAGTCAGACGTCCAGCAGAGTCTCCGAGGTGTCTGCCTGTCCAACGTTGGAGTGTGTCTCCTTTTCTGCCACTTTTCGGCGGGCTCAGGTCGGTATCTGTCGCTTTCCGATAAGGCTACGGTATCTCTGGTGGGTCTTACCTCTGTCGACCGTAAAGTGTGGCGGCGCTATGCCTGGTCATACAGGGCGTAGCGTGCTGTTTCTGGACTTTAGTATAGTTGTGTGTGTCTCCACAGCAGGGGTGTGCTATGGAGAATACATTCCCTATATTCATACTCTCCACAGTCAGTCGCCGTGGTTCTGAGGCATCAGACCTCGCAGATGGATGAAACTGCATCAAATGGCGCGGCTGGTGCGCAGGACAGGTGAGCTCCAAACGACGCAGACCCCACAGCTCGGCTCGTCGTCACTGTCAGTTCGCTCTCGTGTCTTCCTAAATGAGCCTTCCTCCACTGCTGCACTGCGGAGAAGCCAGCAGGCGCCACCTCCTCTCATCCACAGTTGCCTCCTTGCGGAAACCCGAACGCACAGCCTAGTTGAGAGCTCAGAGCGTCACCTACCCACCCCTGGCGTGGCCGTGCTGTGGGACATGGTATTGGCTTCTGCGGGGCCAGAAACGTCCTGTGTCCAGCCGCCTCGCAGAGGATCTCACCCTGCTCTCGTCGCAAGCCAGAAATTCCCACGATCCCAAGGAAATTCACTGAACTTCGGTTTCGCCTTTCATGCATTTGGAGTCTTTTCTTGTTTTGCTGGAGGAAGAGGAGAGGAAGTGTAAAGAATGCTTTTTATTTCTGTGGAGTCAAATAGTCTGAATCCACCTTGAAGCTCCCAGTTGTATCCTGGAAGCTGGACACAGTTGGTTCCTAGAGTGCGGCAGCACCACCATCTCCCAACGTGTCTGAGGTCAAATTACAGGACGCGTTACTGGAAAGCACTTTGTGTGCTCTCAACTGCCGCTCAGTTGTTAGTTAGCAGTGCTCCTTGGGGTTTTACTGGCACCTTTTTTTTTTTTTTTAATAAGATTGATATGTGCCTGCTAAAATAAATTAAAGCACTTGTCTCAGATGACATATTTGGCAGTCAGATCGTGTTTACAGGCCAACTAGAGGGCTAATTTCAATTCAGAGAAATAACCAGTTCGTGAGCACTGAGTAAGGATCAGCTTTCGTTTGAGTGTTTAATGTGTTAGGAGCAGGGCATGTCAGGAACAAGCTGGGATTGGAAAAAGGCTAGGGGCGCCACCGAGGCAGCTTGATGGAACACTTCCATGTCTTTGGCCAAACCCCTGAGTTCCTCCACATCAGCACTACTGATATTTGGAGCTGGATAGTTTTTGTTATTGTTGTTTGTTGGTTTTTTAAGAACTGCACATTTTAGGAAGTTTGGAACAACCCAAACATTCTAGTCCTTTACCCAGTAGATCCCATTAGCAGACACCTTCCCCCAAGGCTGACAAGCAAAACTGACTCCAAGGTCAGACGCATTGTTGTTTCTCCTCCCAACCCAAAGTCACTATTTTGCCCCTAGTGATGGTCACAGAAGATGTGTCAAGAATACTCAGGCTAAGCTGTGAGTGATGGATCATGCCTGTGATTCCAGCAATTGAGAAGCCCAGGCAGGAGGATGGCAGGTTCTAGCCTGGGTTGGGCAACTTGCTGACAAAACCCTGTCTCAAAATAAGAACTAAAAAGGTCTGTAGCTCACAAGAATGTCCTTATTTTTAAGAGATGCTTAATGAATCTTTTAAAGTCAGAAGTCTTATTGGCTACCTTCAAGTGGCTCAGAAATTGGTATGTTGCCAGGCATGGTAGCACCCACCTGTAGTCCCAGCACTTAGGAGGCTGGGCCGAAGGATCACCAGTAGTTGAAAGCCAGCCTGAACTACATAAGCAGATCCTGTCTCAAAAAACAAAACAAGGGCCCAGGATTTAGCTCAGAGGTTCCAACATCTGCCTGGCAAGTGCAAGGTCCTGAGTTTGATCCCCCCGACAGTGCCAGCCATGATGGCTCATACCTGTAATCCTAGCACTTTGAGACAGAGGCAGGAGAATTGCTGTGAGTTTGAGGCTGGCCTGGGTGACCTAGTGAGTTTGAGGCCAGTCTGAGCTACAAACTGAGAACTGCCACCCCCAAAAAAACCCCAAGAAATAGATGTTTACCTTCAGATTTACTTTCAGAGCTGATATATTTCATGTGGCCATAAAGTGCTAAATGTTAATTCGTGAATCTGACTGATAGGCCTATAGATGTTTCTCTTTTCCAACCTTTCTAGAGAATTTAAACTTATTAAAATAAGTTGGAAAAATAGAATCCAGATTTTTTGTTTTTTCTCTCTATTGAGGATTGAATCAGGGCCCTCACACTGAACCATAGTTCCACCGCTTTTTTATTTTTAATTTTGAAATGATCTCACAGAGGGATCCAGGGACTGGGCTTGAATTTGCAAACCTCTTTCCTCAGGCTCCTGAAGTGCTGTGATTTCAGTGGTTGTAATCATACTTGTAGTTAATTTATATATATATATATATATATATAAAGTTCTCAGCCTTCTGAAGAATCGGTCAGAAAGCCTGTATTTTTTTTTTTCCTTCAGTAGCACTTGGAATGTGGAGTGGGAGAAGCAGAAGCTGATAAAGGGATAGAGATATTAGACTTAAATTGGATCACAGTCTATTTACCCATGAGTTTTTGATATAGTAATCAAAAATCTACCTTTAGAGTTCTTATAAAGTTAGCTATATTTATTGTAGAATTATTCAGCACAATAAACTGTTTTCAGTATCCGGTATATACTCAAGCATGTGAGTAAATAGCTGCATTGGTTTAACTTCTGGATAGATTCTGTGGTTTAGGATTTGTTTTTAATATTTCTCTTTTGAGGTTTTTTTTGCTTTTAGCTGTAATGGGCCCTGAACCAAGTCGCAGTCTACCTCTGAGCTCCATCCTCAGCCCTTTCTAGTTTTTATTTTTACATAATATCCCAATAAATTGCTCAGTTTGGCCTTGAACTTGAAAAGTTCCTCCCCAGCCTCCTGAGTAGTTGGGGCTACAGGTGTGCATGTCGGCCCAGCTTTGGTGTTGTATCTGAATGTGTCTCTCAAATGTTCACGAATTAGAAGTTTGGTCCTCAGTGTGGTGATATTAAAAGGAGGTAGGACCTTAAGTAGGTGGATAATTAGGTCATTGGGGATATCACTTTGAAAGGGATTGAATAGGATTCTTATGAATCTCCAGTTAGTTCTCAAAGGAAAGGTTGTTATAAAAGATCCAGATGGAGGGGGCCAGGGAGTTAGCTCAGTGGTTCCTGCGCCTGTCTTGCAAGTGCAAGGGCCCGGGTTCGATTCCCCGGTAACCACATAACAATACTGGGTGTGGAGACCCACACCCAGCAGCAACCAGTACCACATACCACAGTGCCGGGCGTGGTGGCTCATGCCTGTAATCCCAGCACTCGGGAGGCAGAGGCAGGAGGATTGTGATGGGAGTTAGAGGCTGAGCTCAGGGCCAGCCTGAACCACAAAGTGAGACCCTGTCTCAAAAAACCTAAAAAAAAAAAAAAAAGATCCAGATGGAGCTGAATGAGGTAAGTGTAGCTCAGCTGTAGATACTTGGGTAGATATCTGGGTTTATCCCCAGTACCAGAAAAAAAAATGGAAATGAGAAGTAGGGAGGGAGAAAGAAGAAGGAAGGAAGGCGGGCAGGCAGGTGAATTGACTGGGTCACCTCTGGTTTTGGCCTCCCATTTAACCATGTGAGCTCTCCCTTGCACACTTGTACCCACTATGCTGCCATCCACATGATACAAAGCAGCCAAGGAAACCCTCCCCAGAGCCGGCGCCATTCTGTTCGTACTTTCAGCTTTCAACACTGTGAGATAAACTTTACGTATTAACTTAGTGTCAACCATTTTTTATAGCAACACGTGGACTAATACCGTGGGCAGGTTTGGAGTCCACCAGTCTCCTTGTGAGGATGCTTTTTCCCAGTAGCTGCCAGGGTCATCCCTGGATGGTTGGGTCCCCTGCTCCCATAAAGTGACGGAAGGGTTAACAGTACTGAAAACATGGTGACCCTCAATGTGATTGAGGTTTGTACAGCTTCTCGCATTCCTCCCACAGTGGAGGTGGTGAGTCAGACAGCCCTAAACTGTGCATCATGGTAAGAATATGCCCTTGCTGGGACAGACAGCCCCCTGGTTGGGCCTGAAGAGGCCTGGGGCTAGAACTCGAAGAAGTGCAGTTGAGAGACTCATGTTAAACTATGTTAAGTTTGGCCTAAACCTGTCTCCGTACTTAAGCTACAGCTCAGCCAAAAGCAGTTTCCAAACACAGTAAATGTGTAAATGTAATCTAACCCAAGTGCCCTCTTGTAACTAATTGAGTCTCAACCAATCATAGCTGCCAGGCCTCTCCTACTCATAGGCTGCCAACTGCACTTCCAAATCCATAAAAGGCAAGTGCAGTGTGGCTATCACTCTTGTATGTCACTTCCTTTTCTCAGGCTATAAATACAACCTGTACATGTGGTTAAGCAGCATTCTAAACTAACTTTGATGCTGAATGCTGCTGGTTCTGGAAGCTTCTTCATCTTCAAAGACTGTTAAGTTTAATCTCAGATTTTCCTTTAATGTCTATACAAAGGGAAGTCTGGGACTTATTCAGGGCTCAAATGACCAGAGTCTTCATGGACAGTCAGCAGTGGAAACTGCCAAGAGGGGAGCTACTTAAGAGGCATAGAGAGAGGCCGGGGCCAGGCAGCAGCTCACCATCCCCAGCCCTGCCTGACTCGCTGGGGTTGGGAGCAGATGGAGTAAGTGAGAACACCTGGGTCATGCCTCATGTCATTGTCACATTGTCTCTTCTTGGAAGCTCCCAGACAGCAGGCCATTTGCTCTGTACTATGCCTCCACTGCCTTCTCCCAAGTCTGGTGATAGGAAAGGTTCATTAAAGACTGCTGAAGGGGCCGGGGATTTGGCTCAGTGGTTCCGGTGCCTGTCTTGCAAGCGCAAGGACCTGGGTTTGATCCCTAGTTAACCATATACAATACTGGGAGTGGAGACTCACACCCAGCAGCAACCAGTACCACATAACACAGTGCCGGGCGTGGTGGCTCACGCCTGTCATCCCAGCACTTGGGAGGCAGAGGCAGGAGGATTGCTGTGATGTGAGTTGGAGGCTGAGCTCAGGGCCAGCCTGAACCACAAAGCGAGATCCTGTCTCAAAAAAAAAAAAAAAAAAAAAGTGCTGAAGCCGGGCATGGTGGTACATACCCATAATCCCAGCACTCTGGCTGACGGAAGCAGGAGCATAAGTTTGAAGTCCAGCCCAGGTAACTTAGCAAGACACTGTCAAAGTAAAAAAAGGTTAGGAATGTATCTCATTTCATAGAGCCAGAGTTCAGTCTCTAGTGTTTGAAAAGAAAAGGATTTCTGAGGACCCTGTAGGGCTTGTATGTGACTTCCCCGGGTTAAGTCCAGTGCAGCACTTACTCTATCGTGGAAAGTCATTGGTTCCTAAGTCCCAGGTGTATCACCTCTGACCTTTCCTTGCACCATCCCAAACCCTGTCTAGGGTGTGATCCAGGAGAGTAGGAGTCCCTCCCTTTCCATTCTGAGGGGCAGGGCCCGACCAGCCTGCCCCCGCCCCAAACTGTGACTTCTGCATCCCACTCTAACGCTCCTGTGTGAAGAGTTACTTCAGACAAAACAAATCTCACAGTTTACCTGAGTAAAGATTCAGTCATGAATTGGGGAAGCTGAAAGGGAGGCCCGGAGCTGTGCTCTGCAGTGTGGGCAGCAGGTGTGTGGACGAGGAAAAGCTGAAGGAAGAGAGAACAAGGACAGAACCCAGGCTGCTTGCTTCAGAGCTATTCTCCTTGTGAGGGTCAGAGTAGAGGGAACTTCACTGATGAATGTGATCATAATATATACTTAAAATGTACCAATAAACTCAAAGGGAAAAAAATACAGTATTGGCAACTTTTTTTTTGAGACAGGGTCTTGCTTTGTAGTTTAGTCTGCTCCTGAGCTCACTTTGTAGCCCAGGATAGCCTGGAACTCACAGAAATCCTCTTGCCTTTGCCTCCTGAGTGCTGGGATTACAGATATGACCCACCATGCTCAGCATTGTGGTATGTAATGCCAGAGATTGAACCTGGGACCTTGTGCTTGTCAGGCAGACATGGGAAACACTGAGCTAAATCCCTCATCTTAGAGGGAACATCTCATGCTAGCTAAAATTGGCCTATATCAGGATTAGGATATCATTTTGTAAAGATTATGATATCTCCATCACAAAGGAAGATTTCTTTTATAGATGTACACCTGCCAAAGAGTACCTTGTTTTCAGAGCTTCTGTAGCCGCTACATATTTGGAAGAATAGTTAAAATACCCTTATGGGCAAAAGGCATAAAATCAGAAGATAACAACCATGTATCCAAACATGCCAGTTTCAAATAGCATGATCAGTTCCATCTACTTTCATGCATACCAAAAAAAAATCTAAAGTATGCAGGGCCGGGGATTTAGCTCACTGGTTTGGGCGCCTGTCTTGCAAGCACAAGGGCCCAGGTTTGATTCCCCCGTAACCACATACCATACTGGGCTTGGAGACTCATGTCCAGCCGCAATCAGTACCACATAGCACAGTGCCGGGCGTGGTGGCTCACGCCTGTAATCCCAACACTCTGGAGGAAGAGGCAGTAAATTGCTGTGATGTGAGTTTGAGGCTGAGCTCAGGGCCAGCCTGAACTACAAAGCGAGACCCTGTCTCAGAAAAAAAAAAACAAACAGACAAACATATTTTAATAGATTTCTCAGAAGGGGTTCACAGGTGCGTTTTTGGGGGGTTTGTTTTGTTTTGTTTTGTTTTTGAGACAGGGTCTCGCTTTGTAATTCAGGCTGGCCCTGATCTCAGTCTCAAACTCACATCACAGCAATCCTCCTGCCTCTACCTCCCGGAGTGCTGGGATTACAGGTGTGAGCCACCACGCCCCCGCACTGTGCTATGTCATACTGATTGCTGCTGGGCGTGAGTCTCCACACCCAGTATTGTATACGGTTAACTGGGGATCGAACTGGGTCCTTGCACTTGCAAGACAGGCGCTGGAATCACTGAGCTAAATCCTCAGCCTCACAGGTAAGTTTTAACACTCGGGCCATATGGATATCACTCTAGAGGGTTACCACACATCCATACTGGTCATGTGATATCATGTAGTTTAGACTCAAAGTAAGTTTGAAGCTAGACAGAAGCATAAGATGAGTTCTGTCTGCTCACATCAAACTTTAATCCAGGTCCAGGATATCCTGGTCTGAGGGCCAAAGGAGAAAGTAACCAGGTAACTTAGCATCTATGCAGTAAGTTCCCTGGCCTATACCCACAAGTCTTAAGCAAACTTTGTCCACTACATCCACACTCTAATTACCATGTCCTCCCTAATGCTGTTTTAACTACTTTCTACCACTACTCACGTGGGCTTTGGACACCGTGAAAGTTTTTCCAGGGGCCATAAGAGGTCAAAAACTGCCACCTATTGGAAGGGAAGAGTCAAATCTCTCATTGGTAACAGCAATCTTTAGACCAACCCCTCAATCCTCCCTCAAGCCCTAGTGCCTAAAACTTACACCACCACATCTCTTCAAAGCATAACCTTTTCTCAAAGGTCCAATCCCACCTTGTAGAGTACTTATACCTTTAATAAATAATGCTGATCCCTTTGATGTCCTGCTCAATTCTTTGTTGGCACACCAAGAACCTAGATAAGATTCTTAACTCAGTAAGAATTAAATAGAAAATTATATTTTCTTTCTCTGCACTAGCCTGACGTTCTCTTGTCTCTTTGGAAGCTCAGTGTTAATGTAACAAAAAGGATGACTCTTCCCAAAAGTCTGGTCTCTCAAGAAACAGCTTCTCTTGGGGTTGGAGACCTGACTCATTGATGGAACATTTGCTTAGCATACATGAAACCGTAAATTCAATCCCCAAAATGGGGTGGGCAGTCTATACTACGGATTAGAAGATAAATTTATGGAAAGAGGAGATTCATTATTGCATATGACTGGGATGATAGGGAGATTTGAAAGGTAATAGATAAGAGTATAAAATTTCTATTGGGGTGGGCCAGGGATTTAGCTCAGTGCTTCCGGTGCCTGCCTTGCAAGTGCAAGGGCCCGAGTTCGATCCCAGTAACCACATACAACAATGCCAGGCATGGAGACTCATGCCCACCAGCAATCAGTACAGTATACTACAGTGCCGAACATGGTGGCTCACACCTGTAATCCCAGCACTCAGGAGGCAGAGGCAGGAGAACTTCTGGGAGGTTCTGTAGTCCAAGCTTGCCTGGGCTACATAGTGAGCTCAGGGCCAGCCTGAAGTACAAAGCAAGATCCTGTTTGAAAAAAATTTCTATTGGGGTAATAAAAATGTTCAACAATGGATGCATAACTATGAATGTACTAAAAGCCACTGGGTTAAGAACTTCCAATGGATGAGCCTATATATATGTTTGGAGTTCTGTTTAATTTTCTTGATTTATAGGAACTCATACTTTAAAGAGTATTAGTCCATTGTCATGTGTACCAAAATTTTTACCCTAAAAGGATTTAAATTTTTTATATAATCAGAATTTTCCTACTCTGGCCAGATTTGCCATATCTTCTTGTATTGCTTTTTTTTTTTTTTTTAAACCATGTTTACAAGTCTTCCCTACTTCAGGTATTTTGGAGTATCCCTGTAATCCTAGCTACTGGAGAGAATGCATATAGGTTCCATCCACAAATTCAAGCTCATTCTGGGCAATTTAGGGAGGCTTTGATGAAAATAAAAATTATAGGCCGGGGAGTTGGTTCAGTGGTTCAGGCACCTGTCTTGCAAGCGTAAGGGCCCAGGTTCGATTCCCCAGCAACCACATACAATACTGGACATGGAGACTCATGCCCAGGAGCAATCAGCACCACATACCATAGTATTGGGCATGGTGGCTCACATCTATAATCCCAGCACTCAAGAGGCAGAGGCAAGAGGATTGCTGTGATGTGAGTTTGAGACTGAGCTCAGGGCCAGCCTGAACTACAAAGCGAGAACCTGTCTCAAAAAAAAAGAAAAGAAAAGAAAAATTATACAAAAGAGTTGTGGATGGAGCTCAGTGTGAAGTTCCTGGGCTTAATTTCTTGTACCACAAAGAAAGAGAAAATGTGCATTAACATGTCAATCTAACATACATATATATCTGTTAATCAGTATGGGAAAATTGGAAAAGCTTAGCTATTTTTTCTGCCTTTGCTATCAATTAGATTCAATATGTTAAATATTAAGTTAATTAAGTTAAATGTGTCACCAATTTCCCTCACCTGACACAATTTAGAAATCACTGTTGTTGATCCACTGCAAAAACAAGAAGTTTCAGGGACACAGGATAGAGACAATACTTAACAGTACTATCAGCATACAGGCAGCCAGACATGTCTGGAGTACTGTGCAGTGACATCACGCTGATAATGCTGCGCAAAGAGGAGTTGCTTAGAGGAAGAATCTGTCACATGTACAGGAGAAATGGTGTTATCATTTATCATGAAATGTTAACTTGACCAGATTAAGAAATGTCTAGCAAATTAGTAAAACATTTCTGGGAGCGTTTATAGAGTGTTTCCTGAGATGACTGGCATGTGTACTGGCCCCCATGCACATCCCTTTTTTGCAAAATGCATTTAATGCATCTCTAAGAGTCGCCAAAATCTTAACCATTTCAGCACTGTGAAGAAGCTCAAATCTAAAATCTTTGAGAAATTAATCTCTTGGTTGTGAGCCCCTGTAAAAAATTAAAAGAAAATCAAATACTGCTGCCACACAAGGACACAGGATAAAGATTATCTTTCAAAAGGGATGAACAGCGGACTAGAAAAGAATTGGAAAAGCAAAACCAACCCCCATCCACCATGGAAAACATAAAATCCTGTCACTCAGTGTCCAGCACCTGGGACAGAGATGTGAACTCTGAGGGGCTTGGTCCACTCTGCCCCCAGGACACTGCCACTGGGTGTAACCGTCATGGCTTCTCTCTGGAGCTGGCTTTGCTCACTCCTTGCAGCTTTCCTCAGAGATCCACATTTCTGTCCTCTGCATCTCTCCAGGGTCTCCCCTGCATTGTCAGCTTTACTTGCACAGCATCGTGACCTGCCCTCTCGGGGCAGGCTGGGTGGCAGACTCCAGATTCTTCAGCCTTCCAACCGAGACTCATACCAGTGACCTTCCAGGGCACTTCTAAGCCATTGGTCTCTGATTGGTGCTGTGTTGGTGACCACTCCTGTTTTGCAAGGTACAAGCAACTGCTACTAGGTCATCAGGTTCTCTAGAACACACATGGCCATTGTGGACTCTCCAGCCAGATGTTGTAAGTTAACCTGGTAAACCTTTTTAATGTGTGTCTATGCACATGTGGGAGGAGACAGAGATATACATATATGTTCTATCAATCCTGTCTCTCTGAAGAATGCCTACTAATACAGATGGATTCTAGTTAAGACTTCTGGGGCCAGGGATTTAGCTTAGTGGTTCCAGCGCCTCTAAGCACAAGGGCCTGTCGGGTCCTGTTCCGAGGGCTAAGAGTGCTGGCAATAAAGGCCTCTCCATCATTTCGTCTCCGCGTGATGACCTCCGCCAGTGGTTCGATGCCAGGTGAGTAGCCCTCGGAACAGGACCCGACAGCTGGAGGTTCCACCGAGATCTGGCATCGTGAGGACTTGCCGCTGGGCCACCCCGGGCCGGCACAGTAAGTAGGGGTGTATTGAATTCAGGACCGTCTCACTATGGGTCCTCCCACTCTAGACAGGTTATGGAGCAGCAGGTCTGCCTCCTCCTGCAATAAAATGGCACTCCAATTAAGGCAGAGAGTGCCTCGCTACTGGTAGAGACTGCCGATCGTTTCAGTCCTTGGAAATGTGGGCAAGGCCGTAGTCTCTTTTGATGGCATGCTGACCAATATATTTTGCTATTGCACGCCTTAATTTCTCAGCAAGTAACCCCTGCATTCCGCTCACGCCCTATTCTTTCTTCATAATTCAACGACCAACAGCTACATCAGGCCCTCGTGGAGATAGAAGCTGGAGATCCCTCCTCCTACATTTGGCTCAGTACGATGGCCAAATAGTCAAAGACAGGTAAGAAGGAGATGCAGCACTAGCAACCTAAGACAGGGGTATCCGCCGGCACCGCTGGTACACCCGATGATGGGTAAGCAGTGAAGTGCATCGTCCTCAACCTAAGACAGGCACTGGTCGAGCCCTTTTGGTGTCTAAAGAAGAAGGGGGGAGATGTGGGGTCCCCTGAGGCTAAACAACACCGGCTCCATCAAGGAAGTGCAAGGCAGCACGTAAACAGCTAAACAGCGGGCCCCTCCAGGCCACAGTGATTAAAGGAAAACAAATAGACAAAGACTACCCCCTATGGGGCTGGGTTGGGGGAGATTGAAAACAAGAAAGTGGGGCTGTATATAAGGGCTGAGAGCACTGGCAATAAAGGCTTCTCTATCATTTTGTCTCCGCGTGATGACCCCCCACCCATGGTTCGATGCCAGATGAGTAGCCCTCGGAACAGGACCCGACAGGGCCCAGGTTCGATCCTCGGTAACCACATACAATACTGGCCATGGAGACTCAGGCCCAGCAGCAACCAGTACCACATAGCACAGTGTCGGGCGTGGTGGCTCACGCCTGTAATCCCAGCACTCGGGAGGCAGAGGCAGGATGATTGCATAATGTGAGTTTGAGGCTGAGTTCAGGGCCAGCCTGAACTACAAAAGCGAACCCCTGTCTCAAAAAAAACTAAAAAAAAAAAGACTTCTGAAAGTTATTAGAACAGTAAAAGACAAATGATGGTCTAATTTCCTATTCATCTGCATTCCAAAGAGTCCTTAGCCCCAAGACTAATATGAAAACTCTGCCATAGTATGTTAAAGGCCATCCTCTGTAAGAAAGAAGAGATGACTTCATTACACATTTTGAGTATGTTTTCTTATCACAAATGAGTTCTCTACTGTAGAAGAGAAAATCTGCCCTCCATACCCACAAGTTCCTCCTTGATACCTTCAACTAAACACAGACAAAAAAAATTTTAAAAACTACATATGGGACCAGGGATTTAGCTCAGTGGCACTGTGCCTGCCTGGCAAATACCAGGTAACGAGCTTGACTACAGATTTTTTTAAAAAGCTACATATGTACTTATTAGACCAGCGGAGATGAATTAAAGTGTGGGCTAGGCATGCACAGGTTAAATGTCAATGTGTTTTCCAATTTTACATAAAGGACTTGAACATCCTTGGGCTGTGATATCTGTGAAGAGTTCTGGAACCAGTACCCAAGGGTACCAAAGAAGCCCTGTCAAATGGAGCCCCAAATGTGCAGAATCAGCTGTCTCTGCCCTTCACTGCTCAGGCACTGCCACGGCTGATCTGTAGAGTACGTACTTGTTTTGATGGAAAAGTTTGTTCTTTTCAAAGCACATTTTTGAATACTGTTGAAAGCAGCTCTCTTTGCATATTCGGGTACTGTGTGGAACCAACTTTTAGGAGAGGAGTTGCCACTTGATTGAGCTTAGTTTCTATGGTACTAGAAGTGAACCCGAGACCTTTATAATAAGCGACATCCCCAGCCCTTTGCTGACTTATTCTTTCGAGATATGATTTTGATAAGGCACTAAATTGCCCGGGCTGGACTTGCAATCCTCCCAGAATGCTGAGAGTACTGGTATGTGTACTGGCTGTAAAGTTTCTTTTTTTTTTAAGCCAATATTTAATTTATACAAATTTAAGATTAGTGAGTGTAAAAATGTAAAGGCCTAACTCTTCTTTAAACTAAACTTCTATTATTATTCTGTTTATGTATCCAGCAAATCCTTTAAATACATTTTAAGGAGAAGCTTTTTCAATTTAAGTTCCCTCAAACATTTTACGTGTATTTGACTTTTTTCTCAAGAACTTCAGTTGTTTGCTTATCAAATAAGGTTTTCCCACAGAGTGGGTCATCTTCACAAATGAATAAATTGTAAGTTCTTTTGAATGATCTGATACTGTTTCAAAGAATAACGTTTTTCTTAAAATAAAAAGGTCAAATCAGGGCTAAGGATTTAGCTCAGTGGTTCCAGCGCCTGCTTTGCAAGTGCAAGGTCCCAAATTTGATCCCTGGTAGCCACATACAACATTGCTGAGCGTGATGACTCACACCCACCAGCCATCAGTGCCACTTACCACATTGTGGAGCAGGCACAGTGGCTCACACCTGTAATCCCAGCACTCGGGAGGCAGAGACAGGAAGATTGCTATGAGTTTGAGGCTCACCTGGGCTACATGGTGAATTCAGGGTCAGCCTGAATTACAAAGCGAGACCCTGTCTCAAAAAATTAAAAGGTCAAAGCAATTGTTTAGCTGAATTTGTGAACTAAAATCACAAGATGATTGAACCCACAGCCTCTCTTTGTTAAAATTGACTTTATTGGTACACTTTATACATACATTATGTTCACGGTCAATATTGAGAATTTGTACCTGTACATAACACATCTTGATTCTCATTTTTTTCCCCATTCCCCAGTCCTCCTTACAACTCCCACCCCTATATACAAGCTTTATTTCTTTTCTTTTTTTAAAAAAACAGGGTCTCGCTTTTTATAGTTCAAACTGGCCCTGGGCTCAGTCTTGAGCTCACAGCGATCCTCCTGCCTCTGCTTCCCAAGTGCTGGGATTACGGGCATGAGCCACCACGCCTGGCCCTGTGATATGTGGCTCTGATTGCTGGTGGGCATGAGTCTCCACACCTGGCATTGTTATATGTGGTTGAGCCAAATCCCTGGCCTCCTTTTTTTCCTTTAATGGGATGCACTTCAAATGTGGTTTCAGTGACAATTAGATGATAACCAACTTCATCAAGGGAGCTGGAAGCCAAGTGTCCAGTTACTTTCTCACTGGGACAAATTACTCAACAACCACAAGTTAAAGGAGAAAAGATTTGTTCGAGTTCACAGTTTGTAGAGGTTTCAGTCCATAGTAAGCTGGCTCCAAGACAGGGCAGCACGGCAAAGGGGTATGATGGGAAAATCAGTGCATAGGAGGGCAGGCAGGAGGCACCAAGGAGGGAGCCTCACTCTCCCTTTCATCATATCCAGGCTATAAACCTTTAGGGTGGTGCCACCCACACGTAGGGTGAGGCTTTTGTCTTCAGTAAATCCATTCAGCTACACCAAGAACTATATGTTATTTCCAATCAGTGGACTAATTAGTACCATACACCTTAATCCCAGTATCACATACCCTACATTTAGCTACCTCCCAAAAGCTCTACCTACAAGTACCATGGAGAGAACAGGTACAAACAATCACCCTAGGCATGGTGGTAAGTGCT